>JAFVLL020029667.1:0-12214 GCA_021397915.2 Tor tambroides | reverse complement strand
TGAGGTTGACTATATACACTACCATACAAAAGTTTAGGGGTTGGTAAGATTTTTTTTTTTTTTTTTTTGAAAGAAGTCTCTTATGCTCATCAAAGCTGCATTTAAATGTCTTTTATTCCTGTGATGGCAAGCTGAGTTTTCAGCAGCCTTTTATCTAGTCTTGAGTGTCACATGATCCCTCAGAAATCATATTAATATACTGATCTGGTTCTCAAGAAACATTTCTTTTGATTATCAATGTTAAAAACAGTTATGCTGCTTAATATTTTTGTTTAAACAATTTTAAAAGAAATATTACTGACCCCAAACTTTGGAACGGTAGAGTAGTTTGTATTTCAAAATTTTACTTTTGATGCATGTATTTGGTCAAACAGGTAAAAAAAAAAAAAACATGGTAAAAAATGTAACTTTAAATTCATTGTTTTAAACCAGCACCATACACATTTTGTCTTGTGCGTTCCATCACGAGTGTTGTGTTTATATAACAGTCTGTATTAAGTTAAAGTCGCAATGGAATAGAAGTAGCAACAGATGTTCTTCCATATTGCAATGTACATCCAAGTAAAAACATATTTTTAAAAAAGAAAAAATATATAGAGTGGGGACTTGATTCTATCCACCAATTGTTGATTGGATGAAGGCAGATCCGAATGCGAGCTTGAGGTCGACTGTAGGAAAGTGGCAGGATCAAGCAGTATAAATGTCCAAATGGAGTCAGATGAACCTGAACCTAGCTTAATTAGTCGACTAGTCGTTCATACATCCCACCGACTAGCCGATTTTGAGAAGATGCAATAGCAGTTAATGTCAGAGTGTAATGTGTCCTCTCAGAGCAGAAGAATCTGACCTCAAGAATCTGTGCGGTGTGATCACTGCAGCACAAGTCACTCTGTTCTTTCCTAATGATTCTGTCTCTCTGTTTCTCTCTTTCTTTCTCTCCTAATGAAGTTTAGACCTCCCGTAGGTTAATGGCTGCTGGGACGTGATAAAGACATGCTACATTAACTCCTGTCTCTCTCTTGCACACACGCAGCTGCCTGAGGGAGGCAGTAGCTCTGCATTGCTGCATTTCATATGCTGGCTTTCTTAGTGAATTTTACTGTGGTAGATCTTCACTGCTGAACTCCGATCAGTTTGTCCTCTGAATATCCAATGTCATTTATAGGAAAACACCACCATCATCATCATCCCAAACCAGCTGGTGTAAACACAGATGATTTGTGTTTCCTCACCTCTGCCGGGCATTATGGAGCCGTTCCCATCTGTGTCTCTGCCTCTGTCTATTTTGCGGGAAGGGCTGGTTGTGGGGTCCTTGATCTCATTGTCCTGGTCTGGGAGGTCTGTTAAATCTGGATCTGGTGCATTTGGATCTGAAACATACAATCACATACAAAACTAATTAGGAACAAAAAACATTCAAGGAAATGAATCTCAGTACAGCATATGTTTGAATGTATTCGTTTAGATTTTGGTGTCAGGATCCTTTTATGTCCAGAAAATTTCTGTTTCTGCTTATGAGTCAGAGTACAAAATCTAAAAGCAGAAACTGTGTGAACGTATATGAAGAAGTGTGTGGACGGTATGAAGTCATCCTAACTTGGATAATGTTTAACTGCAATCTAATTGGTGGTTAATGAGTCAGCTGACTTAATCATCCACCAAATGAGACTTAAATGACTTTACCTTTGGACATGCTGAAGATAAAGAAGGTATGTGTGTGTGTGTGTAACTCACCTTGGCCCACTTTCATGATGATCTTCATGGATTTCGTGCTACAAACCCCACCTTCTCTATTTTCCAACCCTTCCTGTGTTCCATTAGAAGTTGCTGTAGAGAGAGAGAGAGAGAGAGAGAGAGAGAGAGAGAGAGAGAGAGAGAGAGAGAGAGAGAGAGAACAGAGAGGGGTTTGGTGATTGTCGTGGCGAATTAGGTTTAGATTTATAGGACTTTTGATTGGAATTCTTGCTGCAAACCAAAGCAGGAAAAGGAAACCCTAATTTACCCCTATAAATCACACGCAAAACACAAGCACATGCAAACACACGTACACACACGGTCTCTGGCTAAGGAAATGCTCATTTAGCTCTTAAATCAGACATTGCAACCTAATATTACCTTAGAAACATCCAAAAACAAACTGACGTTTGTGTGTGTCTCAGAATATGGACAAGATGAAAAAAGCTCCAGTGTATTCTCCTGTTACTAGTCCCTATGATAGTAATCTGATCCCATGGGAATGCACAAACACAAGCCGCCATGCAGTAAGAAAAGCCATGTGTATGAATGTTCTTGCACAGGCCCAGAAGCCTCAATATTTCCTACAGCAATCTGAGACACAAACAGACCTAAAATTATGCCACAATGTACCATGTTGCATCTCTGCCATGTCTGCGAAAGACATAAGTGTGAGAAAGTGAGTTCGCTCTGAATAGGAGACACACACACACACACGTATATGTACAAAACACACACTCTAGAGATGTTACAGACCCCTCAAACTTTAGACCTATCAGTTTATTAAATGTTGATTTGAAAATTCTGACAAAAATCTTAGCCAATCGCCTGCAAAAGGTGTTACCAAACATTATTCATCCTAACCAAGTGGGATTCATGAACAACAGAGCTTCATCTGACAATGTAAGATTGTTGTTTCACCTAATTTCAACATGCCAATCCAAAAACACTCCAATAACAGCTATTTCTCTTGACGCGGAGAAAGCCTTTGATAAGGTAGAGTGGCAATTTTTATTCTCTACCTTGTCACATTTTGGCTTTGGGCAAAACTTTATTTCATGGGTTCAAATACTATATAAAGGACCCAAGGCCGCAGTGATAACAAACGGAGTAGTATCCCCCTTTTTTAACCTCTCAAGAGGGACACGTCAGGGGTGTTCATTAAGCCCACTTTTGTTTATTATTTTTTTGGAAATACTGGCGATTATTATTCGTGCACACTCTGGGATTAGAGGAGTGAAAGCCGGAGATAAAGAACATAAGTTATTACTCTATGCAGACGACATTTTAGCGGTTATAACTGACCCCCTGACCTCTCTACCACATCTAATGGATGTCATACAATCCTTCTCAAAATTGTCTGGTTATACAGTCAATTGGAATAAATCTGAAGCTACCCCCCTCTCCAATTCATGTTTACCAGTTATGGTAGAAAAGTTTAATACTACAAATCCTGTCCTCATTTATACTAGAGATGTTTGGGTTAGAATTCATAAAACATTTAAATTATCTCACTATTTACAGAAATATTCTTCATTATGGCATAACCCAGCAATTCGTATTGGTAAAAAGATGATTTATTGGAAGTATTGGCACCAGCAAGGTATAAGCATTATTGATGACTTGTATGAGAACGGTGTGTTAAGGTCTTATGAGAATTTAAAGAAGCGTTATAATCTTTTAGGAAAGGAAAACTTCTGGAAGTTTTTACAGCTACGTAATTGTATACTGTCTAAAGTTTGCCCCATGGTTGACAACCCTATTTCAAGATATTTTAAAAAAACACAAGAATCTCATAAATCTTCACAATTATATAAAATGGTAAACTGCAGAGTAGTGATTTGGGAAATTTAAAGACCATTTGGCAGAGAGATATTGGTGAAGAAATTGATCCAGAGACATGGTCCAGTATTTTGGCGGGGTGTGGTAAATATATAAAGGAAGCAAGGGGAAAATTCACTCAATATAAGATTCTCCACAGATACTACCACACTCCGGTAAGACTTTACAGGATGAAACTGATGAAGGACAATTTGTGCTGGAAATGCCAGATGGAAACCGGTACCTTTTTACATTGTATTTGGGAGTGTAGCCTAGTTAAACCATTCTGGAAACAAGCATAGACATGTTAAAGGGCTCCACAATATCTCTAACACCCCAACTGTGTTTACTAGGTGATAAATCTCAATTACCAAATGTCTCTAAGCGGGTACTTTCTGTTATGATGGTATGTATTACAATGGCTAGTAGGATTATTCTGAGACACTGGAAGACCGTGAAAGCTCCAGAACTGAAAGATTGGGCGAGTGCAATGATCGAAATTGCTTCTTACGAATCTATGCTTAACAGAGTAAATGGGGTGAAAGAGGATGGGTTGTCTCCCTGGGAAGAGTTCTGGACATATGTTACAGTAACAACTCAGAATGAATAGATTTACACTTGGCAGTATGTCTTGTATTGTACTTTTTTTACTGTTCCAACTTTGCCTCTAGAAATTTGTAACCCTGTATTATTATTATTGTTATGTTGTACTCTTGTTACCCATTTACCTTCCGAAAAGCAATAAAAAACTTGAATTACAAAAAAAAAGAAATATGTACTAATTCAATAATTTCCCTGCTTATATTACAATATGATCGGAAATTATTAATAAACAAATAATATGCACAACTGATAGCTGGCAAAGCTGCCATTATTGCTACCAGAAATATGCTTAACCTGAAAGGACCAATCCACAGGACCAAAAACCTGGAAGTATAAAGAAGGCAGTTGCTCAGCAGATACAGACAGCCCGGATTGGCACTCCATATACAAATTAGGAATGAACTGTGATTTTTTTTTTTAATGGCCATCAAAATTGAACTGATTTTTTTTTTTCAATCAAGAGACAAGAAAGAATGAAAATATGAGTAAATTACAAGTTGTCTGTTTGCTCTATTGCAAGTTTACATTTAGTAATGTATAGCATATATATATTAACTCTATATGTTTGCATATATGATACAGCTTGGATGTTAATGCCAGGTGTAAACATGGCCATAGTCACTGCTTACACTGTTCAGGAAGTCAAACTCTGAATTGCTTGTCTCAAAAACAGTTCAGAACTTATTACTGTTAATAAGGATTTATAATAGCCATTGCCAATGCTGTAGTATGGCAGATATATGTACATATAATTATATGTCTGTACAATATATTTACATAAACACACTCAACAATATTTCAAAAATAAAAATGGTGCATTATTCAATAGTAGATTTTCCAAATGATACATGACACAATGACACACTTATGGTGGTCAGCCAAATGGCCAATTATCGGCCAATACTGATTATCTCAATATGACTGTAATTTGATTATTAATCTAGACTGATATTAGTCTTCCACTAATTAATATTTTAATCATTAAAACTGACAGATTCATTCTATATCCAGTTATATCAGTCACACTAGCATTATAGGTGACTGTGGCAAAAATGGAGAAAAAACAGTTGAACAGAGAGTGAGACTGGTAGCAGTTAACACAAAAAAATCAGACAGATTGGGGACAGTACAGAAATCAATAACCACACTCCAGAGCCCGTCTGCAGTGATCCTTCTCTCTTTTTCTCCAGTCTTTTTCTACTTCTCTGATTTGGCTCTGATATCTTTTATCATACACATTTATCTTGATTATTTTAGCACAAATCCACCTGCTTTCAGTAAAGAACAGATACAGGCCTGCACTGCCTGAGAAACCCAGATGAATCAGATAAAACAAAGATTGCCCAGATCAGACCCAAAACTTACAGGCATGTCAGGATGCAACAAACACATGAAGTGTCTAACATGAGCATGACAGTCAGATAACACGCAAGACAGACGTACCTGTGTCTCAAGATCAGACGAGCAGCCATATGTGTGTGCACACAATTCCATCTGCCCTAAATGATGGTGTCTAAAATCTGATCCCCCCACAGGGCTCTACCAACCAACGCTCCTCTTGCTCTCTTCTAGCCTCATTCTGCTCTCCTTCTCTGTATTTTCTTTCTCTTGCATTGTTCTAGCCACAACGCCAGCTGTTTCTGACAGCCAAATTACAGTGCACAGAAAAATGATTGCTTACCCTCGCTCTCCATCTCTGCTCTCTCAGACAGGGTGGACAAATTACACACTTTACCCGACTGTGAAATACCAGCTGCAGAGCTTCTGAGCTGAGGCAGGAAATGAGTAGAAATCTGGATGTGGACACCATAACTGTTATAATCCATGTTGCTGTCCAATTAGTACTCATTCAAGGTTTGAAATTAACACCCGCCAACCAATCAGATGCAGGTGAAAATCCACCATGGTGGGCAACGTATATCAACTAACCAGACAGTTTGGCAGGTTATGATTCACAAATGTCCTATCACTTAGCATGCATCACTTTCAGAGCTCTTTCCCAAACAAAAACCTCCAACATTAGCAGAACAAAGCTTAAAAAGGGTTGCACACTGGACAAGAGGCATTATGCCACGTCTTTAAATTTTGAATAGCCTACACATTCTATGAGTGTACAAACACTCTGCATTAGCACATGGCATCTGTCAGCAGTGCCTTTCTAAGACTCCAGAGGCTGCTAGCCTACATCTGAACTGTGAACTCACCTTCACTCCTACCTTTACTCCATCTTGTTGGTCTTTACTCCTGTTGGTCTGCTCAGTTTTCACTGTGTCTACACAGTTTGCTGCATAACTCCTGTTCATTTGCCCTGTTATCTCAAGCTGGTTTGGGACTCAATTTGTGATGTGCCGGATTTTTTTGTTTGTTCGTTTTTTTTGTCTGAACTCTCAAAGTTTCTGTTTAACACCTCTCTCCTCTGGAGTCCTCCTTACAACAAACCTGACACCCTAGACTTAAAGACTTAGTATTGCTCCTATTTTTTCAGTAATATGTTTGTCTTCTGTGACTTGAGTAAAGTCACTACTTACTTCCATGGACTAAACTCTGCCATTATAGTTAAACAGATGCGCCCAGTATCAGAGTATTATTGAGTAAAGTGTTATGACAAAGAAAGAGAGAATAAGCTTTCATTCTCTAGGTCAAATCAAAACAAAACCTTTGTCGAAGCATCTTCTTAACGGTAAAGGGATTTTCACAAGACAGGCATCAGTTCAAGTACAAAAGATTGTTTAAAACATAGTTTTGTTCCTGAATATTTCCTCTAATAATGTTTTGAATGGTCTAATAACTCACTCATACAGGCTACGTTTCACACTTTTAGAAGTGGGGTTTTTACCTGGGGTTATGAAACCTTGATCCAGAACAAGGTTAACCCCGCAATGCGGTGCCAAACTTGTGTAGTGTGAAACAATGTGGTGTTAGAATTTTATCAATCATGTGCCTCATATTCATGAGCTTTGGACAGTCATGGAATCACTGCTTGTTGTATAAACAGTAGTGTCAAATGGTGACAGAAAACACATGAATTGAAGAAGAGACTGCTGTATTCTTATCTTTATAGTCCACCAAAAAGCCCATTCTGGAAAACTTGATAGTACTGTTGGCAAAATATAATATGAGGATTTGATATGTTATAGCCTTATGTAAACAGGTCACATGCTGCCTTTGTCCAATCAATGACACTGAAGCATCAGCTTATGAATACACAGGATCAATTGTTAACCCTGGGCAAAGCAAAATAACCCAGAATTCTGTTTACCCAGTGTTTAAAATGACCCAAGTTAACTTTATGTAAGTGTAAAAAAAGCCTTGGTACCCCTCTCAAATGCTGTAGTTCGTTCATGTGGATAACCTGTCAACAAGATGCTGTTTGATACTTTAAAGTCACACTAGGAGAAATGATACCTGTCTAGAACATGCAGAGACAAGAGGAATAATACAAACAGTGAACAACCCCAGTGCTGATGCTGGTGACATAAAATCACTCCTGGAAGGCCTCTCAGCCAATCAGATTAGAGGACCTTAACTAACTGTTGTATACAATACTATAGAAATATGAACATAGTAATATTTTTTTTCTGTTTTCAGACACTTAAATTCACTCATTGACACCACTATGTTAAATGAAGTGAACTTCTGTATACTGTTTACATTATATCTATTAGTATTCAGGGCCAGATTTACCTCTTTAGCGTGACATAAGCAAAATAAATTTTTGGGCCCCCCTGCCCTATTAATATATAATATTACCTCCCCAGCAAAACAAAAATATTTTGTAATCAGTGGTTGCATTTAGTCATTGATTGAAGATCAAATGTAGTTCTAATAATTCGTTTGAGAACGGAGAAAGACCATTCCATTAATAGGTTCCGGCGTCGTGGCCACAGTACCACTTCGGGAGTGCATTATTTCTCTAATAATTTTAACATGGAAGCCTGGAATCACAATCATACCTCAAGACATTGTTCAGATATTTTATTTCAAGACATTTGACATGTTTCCGTCCTGAAAACTCATGCGTGTTGAAATCATTTATGCACCAGACCTCACTCCAAACGATCCATTGCTAATTCCATAACGTCATTTTAAGAGTTAATAACGGAGGCTTGAGCCACTGATATGCAGGCTAATGCAGTTTATTAGAGAGAGAGAGAGATTAAGCACATGTGAATACCTGCGTCTGTGTGTCTCTCAGCAGTGTTCAGCTGCAGCTCTATTAATAGCAAATCTTTAAGTTGAACTGCTTCAAGAACCTCCCTACTGAGAAATGTTATGTAGCTTTTCCGCTGTGAAACTATTTTATTGATAAATTCGCGGGCATCCCTGACAGATAGAAGATATGAAGATATGTAGGTGCAACGTCACATATAGTCCAAAGAATGTGTTAAAGGGACCATCAAAATAAACTGAAACCCTTTTCTTTTCTTAAACAACCATGTTCAAAGATGTACCCATGTACATATTCCAGGATGACAATACCAAGATTCACCAGGCTTAATTTGTGAAATTGAAATCGAAAGTCTTGAGGATGTCTTGGAGTCGACAGAGTTGTTCAAGTCATTGTTAATACAAGGTCACAGCCAAAAATTCATGCAACTCTTGCTGAAAATAAATGCTGCAATGTGGCATAACACTGTCAAAACAATACCACAACGAATGCACAATATAATCAAAGCTAAAGGCAGTCCAACAAAATATTAGTATATGTGCAACTTTTTTTGACAGGCACAGTCAAAATTCTACTCCACTATATCCCAGACTTTCAATTTGGTTAAGGTCAGGACTCTGTTGTGGCCAATCTTTCACAAACTGAACCTGGTGAATCTTGGCATTGTCATCCAGGAATATGCACATGGGTACATACATATTTCAAAATGGTTGTCTGAGAAATAAACAGCTACGCACTTTATCACTTAGTGTTAAAAGAACTGCTGCTAAACATACATGCAAGAAACATAAATCACTGCAATAATGTTCAATCTTATAATCTTATGTATTCACTTATTTAAATCCAGACTGTGACTTTTTTGCCAGGCAGTGTATTTACACACCTAAGAAACCAGCAACAGAGAACACTGAAAAGAAATGGTTGCAGTGTGTCGAAAAAGTGGGGGTTGGGGGGGCAGAATCACATTTAAGTGATTCATCCTCTGTGGCTGCTATGCCTCTGAGTGAATATTTGTTGCAATTACTGTACATGACATTGTTTTGTGCAAGTCAATATAAGACTGTATTAAACAAACCTGTAAGTTCATTTACAAAAGTATGTTTTTTTCATTTTCAAGAAGTAAATGACATTGTGTGAGCTGTCTGAGTGTTTTAATGAGACGTCTGTCTGGTCTTTGTTATGCTGAAAGCTCAGTATGGAGCTCCAGCAGAGGTGAGAGACGAACCTTTAACTCTCTTCTGCATCACAAAGACACACTAACAAAGTGTCAACTGGCCGCGATTTTGCCCAACGAGTCACCCTACAACCCTACAAGCCTTCGTACAATACTTTAACATTTGGCAATAATCTAGAGAGCAAACTTGAACGCAAGTGTTTCAGATCCTGTATCTGATGGCTTTGACTCCTGTTACACAACACTTTTGGATGTGTTTTAATTGCACATGACTACATTAGTATACTCTTCAAAGAAAGAAGCTGTATAAAAATAAACTCATTACAAAGTAAGTATATTATTTCTAGTACCACGAACACCGAGAAAGTTGAGTTATCTAGATAAAAACGTTTACTGTAAAGCGAAGCAGACAAGCGATTCTTCAATATAGTCAACGCAAAAGCATAGCTCTTACCTTCACAGAGCGCTGAGAAGAGCTGAAAGATATAATGAACGTCTCTCAGACTTAACTGGTGTCGTGAAGCGGACAGCGATCATTCTCCGTCTACATAAACTTCATCAACTTCATGCAATATTTACGACAGAAAAGGAGTCGTGCTGGATCCTTCCTGCTTTCGTGTGTTTTACTAGCGGCCCCTCTGCCCAGCCTCCAAGATCTTTACATCTCCAGAGTGAGGAATAGGGCTAAGAAAATCACCTTGGACCCCTCACACCCAGCCCACTCTCTCTCTTCGAACTATTGCCTTCGAACTATTGCCAGAACAGCCAGGCACAAGAACAGTTTTTTCCCACAGGCTATATTTAGCCTCAACAACTAAACTTTCATAATTATACATTGTTCATCACAACTGACATATTTATACACAGAACCCAAAATTTGTACACTTGTAAACTGCACACTTTGTAAATAACATATCTGCACACTTATAACATATCTGTACATTTATTTAAACAATTACATTTTTTCCCCTGTACTTCTATTTCTGTATATAGTACATTATCTAATTCTGTTTTTTCTTATATTAGTGCTATATTCCATCCCTTCTGTGTTATTCCTATGTATGTCTTCACTATTATGTATGTCTGCATTATGTCTGTACTTTCTTCTGCACTGGAAGCTCTTGTTGTCAAGTCAAATTCCTTGTGTGTGCAAACATACTTGATAATAAAGCTCTTCTGATTCTGATTCTGATTCTAAAAACCTTTATTTTTGATATCAGTAGTCACGTGGTTACTAGTATCTGGCGTAAAACGTGTCAAATTGGCTGTGCGGATCACTCCGCTGTGGTGACCCCTGATAAAGGGAGCAAGCCGAAGGAGAGAGAGAGAGAGAGAGTCACGTGGTTACTAGTGTAAATGTCTATTCTTGATATCAACATTTGAATTGCTACTAGTAAAATGTTCTTTTTTTTTATTTCAATAATAAAATTGTCACTAATGACAATGTCAACTTCTGATATCATGAATGTGATTGTTACTATAACACAAATCATTTTAGATATCAGAAATTACCCTCCTAATACGGCAAGCCGTTTTGACTTTTATTCCTTCACAGGATATGAATTCTTGATATCAACAATTAAATTTTCACTAGTTAAAGGCGCAATAGGTGATTTTCTTCAGAAACATTTTTTGTTGTGCTGGTTGAAAGTCTCTTCACATCCCGATAGCAGTCATTATATGGCAAGCCATTTTGACTTTTATTCCTTCACAAGATATGAATTCTCGATATCAATAATTCAATTTTTACTAGTTAAAATATTAATTCTTGCTTTCAGGACTTAGATTTCTACTAGTAACAATTTATGGCAAGCCGTTTTGACTTTTATTCATTCTCAGGATATGAATTCTTTATATCAACAATTCCATTTTTACTAGTTAAAATGTTAATTCTTGATATCAGGACTTAGATTTCTACTAGTAACAATTGCAATTTTTGATATCAGCAATTACATTTCCACTAGTAACAATGTTAATTCTTGATATCAACAATGACATCATCACTCGCAGAAACTGAATTCTTGATATCAGCAATTAAATTTCTACTAGTAAAAAATATTATTCTTGATATCAAGAATTTATATCATGGTAATGGCAATAGGCAAGCCATTTTGACTTTTATTGAAATGAATTCTTGATATCAACAATTCAATTTTCACTAGTTAAAATGCTAATTCTTGATATCAGGAATTAGATTTCTGCTAGTAACAATTGTAATTTTTGATATCAACAATTAAATTTTCACTAGTAAAAATGTTAATACTTGATATCAACAATTAGATTTTCACTAGTTAAAATGCCAATTCTTGATATCAGGAATTAAATTTCAACTAGTAAAAATGTTAATTGTTGATATCTGTAATTGTATTTTCACTAGTTAAATGTCACCATAGGCTGCCATTCCAATTTAATTGTTGATATCAAGAATTGACTTCTTACTAGTTGAAATTCCAATTTCACACATCAGAAATGCAATTCTTACTAGTAAAAATGTCTATTCTTGATATCAAGAATTCACATTTTTACTAGTAACAAAATAATTAATGATATCAACAAAGGCAGTTGATGTCTGAAATTAATAATAATAATAATAATAATAATATCTGAAATTGCCCTTGTAACTAGTGAAAATAGAATTACTGATATCTTAAATAATATTTTAACTAGTAAAAATACTTTTACAGATATCTAGAAATGCCATTTTTACTAGTAAG
>JAFVLL020029666.1:0-44669 GCA_021397915.2 Tor tambroides | reverse complement strand
CATGTGACACTGAAAACTGGAGTAATGATGCTGAAAATTCAGCTTTGCCATCACAGGAATAAATTATGTTTTAAAATAAATTAAAACAGAAAAGAGTTATTGTAAGTTATAGCACTATTTGACAGTATTGCTATTTTTACTGTATTCCTATTAAATAAATACAACCTTGGTGAGCATAAGAAGCCTCTTTTATAAACATTAAAAATCTTAGCGACCTCAAACTTTGAGCAGTCATGTTCACAGCAAGGCATAATGCATAGATATTATCTTTGACACAATTAATTAAAAAAAAAAAAAAGAAAAAAATCTTGTTCAGTAGCTAATACTATAATTACATTTCATTACATTGAATATTAAAAAGTCCATGAAATGAAAAATCTAATTTTCCATAATTTTGTAGTATTAAAGCATCAGAGGTTCAGAATGAGGGTTAAATGCAATAATGTTGGACTATTAAATGTATGACAGACAGACATAAATAAATGTCATGACTCCTTTAAGTAATAACTATATTAAAAATAGTTGGTTACATGTATTTATGCTTAACTGATGATCAATAATGAGAAGATATCACTTACTTATTGGATTTGGGACAGCATATGCTAGTTACATCCTAAATCGGATACAAATAAATCAGATCTGATATGTTTTTGCGGTTTATGAAAATGAAACATGATCTACTTAATGTATGCTGCATGTGTTTAAACAGCAAAAACACATACAAGATCTGATAAAACAGCAAAAAATAATTGACTTAATGTGTCTGAATTGTTGTAAAGTTGCTTCATCGACTTCCACTGTATGAGCAGCATTTCTGTGTTATTCAGCTGTAAAAATAAAGTGAATGTTACTTGTAACTCTGAGAATGTGGTGAGGAATTTTATTAAAGAGAATAGTGCAGGTGGACATCTAGGTCACACTGCACAAAGCAGTAAATTCTACACAGCTGTTTTCCCCCTCCTGTCCTCCCTCTCGGTTTCCTTGCTTCAGTACTATATTTCTAAAGGCCTGAGCTCCTGTGTGTGTTAATGTGTCTTATGGCCTTGAGTCCAAACACACCAAAGGTCACTGCTTGGACACATTTGGTCAATGAAGGGCTCCTCCAGCAGTGTACTCCAGCAATAATGTGAAGGCTGAGAAACAGGCCACGGTTTGCCAAAGTTCTTGACATTTTGAAATTTGCCACCTGTCGCAATCAATTTCTACACGCTACCTTAGTCTCCGATTCAAACTGTGTGCTTAATTCCCATGTCAGTGATGCCGTTCCAGAAACATGTTTTTTTTTCTTTTTTTGATCCTAAAGCTCACTGCTTTAATTGTTCTGTTTGCGTTTGCAAGAATTGTGAAGTGTTTTTTTGTTTTTTATAAATGTTGTCCCACTGTTGAGTTTGCCATGGGCAAGGTTTTAATTACCATAGAGCCCAGAGGGAAATATTCAGATTCATCCAGAAAAGCAACAGGAAAAACAAATCAGTTTCAGTTTATAATTACATGTACAATTTCACTGCAAGACAAAAATGTAGTTAGCTTGTCTTGCCACTTCTTTCTGTGATGGTGCTATTTATGAAAGTGACGTGACATGTGGCCAAGTATGGTGACCCATACTCGGAATTTGTGCTCTGCATTTAACCCATCCAAAGTGCACACACAGCAGTGAGCACACACACACCGTGAACACACACCCGGAGCAGTGGGCAGCCATTTATGCTGCGGCGCCCGGGGAGCAGTTGGGGGTTCGGTGCCTTGCTCAAGGGCACCTCAGTCGTGGTATTGAGGGTGGAGAGAGCACTGTACATTCACTCCCCCCACCTACAATTCCTGCCGGACCTGAGACTCGAACCCGCAACCTTTGGATTACGAGTCCGACGCTCTAACCATTAGGCCACGACTTCCCCATTTAAACTGTTTTAGGAAGCATTTACTTTTTTTTTTTTTTTTCTCTCGAGCGTGTTAACCTATTCTATCGTGATTGCGTGATTGGTTAGTTCACCTTTCATGCATTTGCACCAGGTATTAAATGCACTGCGAATGCTTTCCAGTGCCTGTAATGTGACCGCACTTCTCTCTTCCTTGATAATGTGTTTATCATCACCTGATGTGTGGAGTGCTTTTGGCATATGGCTAAATACAGTCTTCTCAGCGATGCAGGCTTTAGGAATGACATTTCAAGAACAATTCTGAAAGATCTCAGCAGTGAGCATGTCTTTAATTCTTGGTCACGGTGTCCTCCACTATGCTGGAGGTCTTTGAAAATTCAATTGCAATAGTAGTTGGGTGTTTCTTCAACACAACATGGTTACTATGTGCCAGTGTTTGATTTTTATGTATAGAAAAAAAGACAGTATTTATTATCCTGCTGTTTCTTCCCTTTATCAATAAGATTCATTTGGACATTTCTGTCTTCTGTGTGTATCTGGTATGTTTCTGTATTTCTACTCCCTTATTCCACCCTCTGCAATTTCTGTGATGCGTTTTTCTTCACTAATCATTCATTCATTCATTCAGATAGACAAATATACAGACAGACTGTCTATTTTATTTTAGACTATTTCAATTTTCAGATTTTTGGACTGTGTCTAGTTTTATTATTATTATTATTATTATTATTATTATTATTATTATTATTATTATTACTATTTACCAGCACTTCAGTGTCAAAGGTTGTGATTCTGCCTGTCTAGTTTTCTAGATTTCCTTTCTAGCTGAGATGTCTTCATGATTCTTGACACTATTTACCCACACAATATATAATTCCTGAGCATAAGTGCTATAATTTTTGTGCTAAAGGAGCCCCAACCAAGTATTGAGTGCATAAATGAACATACTTTAAAGAACTTGAACTTTTCTGTTTTGCAAATCCTTTTTTTGACTGATCTTAGAAAATATTCTAATATTTTGAGATACTGGATTTTGACTTTCATGAGCTGTAAGCTTTAATCCTCAAAATGAAAACAAACAAACAAACAAAAACTTTTGAAATGTTTTACTTTACACGTAATGAACCTAGAATATATGAAAGTTTCACTTTTTGAAGTAAGTTACAAAAGAAAATTAATCTTTGTTTTAAATAATAAATACCCATTATGTTATTATTATTTAAGTTATTTAAAAATAAAATAGAATGCAGTGCAGACAGACTGAAACTGTCCTGTCTAAATGTTTTTAGATCTTGTTGATCCCGTTAGCCTCATCTCGCCCTGTTGGGTCACGAATGCAAAATCAGCCACACCGCAGGCCTGCCCTTAAAACACTCACTGTGCATGTCAGACATATATTTGTGACCGGAGAGAGACCAGGCCGACTGGCCCGGAGGGGTCACACAGCTGGATTGGGACTGGCACTGGACATTCACAGCAGCCTTAGGGAAACGTGCACTGGAAGCATCCTCTTCATGCAGCGTTACACATACAAAATCACACTCTGACACCACCACACTCACTGTAGCCTGAAGCGGGAGCAGGAACTCAAGATGGCCTACCTTTGTCCACACATATCCCATCATTCCTCCAGCAGTAGGGGGGTTGTGTGCACACAAAACACTCAGCCGGCCCACGATCCAGCTAAGCTGCAGATCGCATCTCTATTTTTGTAAGTGCACGGCGGTGGATTGATTGTGGCTGGCAGCGTCGTGAGGCTGGGCTCCAGCATTTAAACTAATGTTTGTTTTTCTCTCCACCAGCGCCACTTTTCCGAGAGTGGGTTGAGCGCAGATTCCCATGGATTCGAAAAACTTCACTCCATTGTGTGTCTTTATGGATGTGCGTTCATGCTTTGAAAAAGCAAACGGCTTCTTTGAGCATTCAATGTTTTAAGTTGTCAGGGGAGCCCATAGATCTTTATTGAGTGGGCAAGAAGTGCTCTGCCCAACAACGATGCCGCAATATAGCAAATAACACTAAAGGGGAACTTGCTAAGAATAAATGTCAAGCACATATTGCTTCTCTCTTTCGTCTGCAAAAGTAAATCCCCCTGTAAGCTTAAAATCAGTTCGCCGAGAGATTTTGCACACAGAAACGAAAGCCAATTCATCTAGGTGATTTTCTCTTTGATGAAAATTCTCTTAATAAAAGTCTCATGTTTTTATCTCATGCAGACAGAGTAACATCTTTTTTTTCTCATTCATCTTCGGCGTCAGAAATCACCAAGAGTGTCTCGTTTAGACGAGCAGCTAGTTTTCATTTGAAGCTCCTCAGTTTTGAAGTCACAATTGTGTGGTGCAGTCTCAGGCCTGTGAAATGTGACTCCTTTATTGCCAGCACTCATCATCCTTCATTTTTTTTTTTTTTTTATCTCTGCTGTAGTGTCTGTAAAGATGAAAGGAATTAGCGAGGCATGAAACAGGTTCACCCATTTTCTATTCTTGCCAAGACTCACAAACCCGGCAAAAGCGTGCCCACATTTTCATATCTCGGGGATATTTTACCCGCCTGCACATTCAAGTCCAAATTCACACGTAAGCTTCCTAATTGCATTGAAATTTGCTTCTTATATTTCGTCTTATGCAAAGAAATATTGTGCCTAATTATGTATTCATGGAAGCCATTAGGAGAAGGAAGCAGGCATCTTAATGCATTTATTTTAAGCCCTAATTTAATGTAAGTGGTCAGATTTATACATTTAGAAAAATGATCATCAGCATTCATCAGCTCCTCCTGTGATCTCTCACTCCAGAACACACTCTTAGTGTCAGAAATGCTTCATCATTCCCGCAGGTAACAGAATAACAGGGAGATTAAAAATGCAATTGGCAAAGATGAAGCATGCTTAGAGATGGAGCCTCTTCTTGCACTACGTTTTAGTCATCAAGTGTCTATGCGTTTGGAAAGTTACTCTTGGTTTCCAAATCAGTGTGATTCAGGAGTAATGAGCTGGCTAACGTCTGTTCTGTTGCTCTGTGTGCCAATGAGCAGTGATACAACTCTATCTCTGTGTAAATAAAGCAAGCACCCACCAGAGAGATCCCACAGCAAGTTGAAATGTGAGATGAGTTGGTACTAAAACAGATACATGGTGTTAGTAGTTAAGAGCATCTGTTATTTAGGCTTTCCTATAAACACAGACGCACAACCATGTTATGTTTTCAAACAAACTCTTCTTTTTTTTTTTCTTTTTGATCATTCACTTGTGGCTAATAGACACATTTAACTTGCTCCAGTTGCTAGCACAACAAAGCTGAATTGTGTAAGCACATAGAGCATCATGACCCAGACAGAAGAAAGCGTGTCTCCAGACCTCTTCTTTTGTGGGCCAGTTCAGCTGACTAATGTGTCCCACTCTGTCCTCATTTGGTGAGGCTTTTGAAGCTAAAGAGGTTGTAGAAATATATAGCTTGACTAAACTTGGCCTTCTAGCTCAGTCACCCCCATAAGACTGAAACTCGGACACACGTGGTGCTTTTCAGGCTGGTGTTGCTGTCCAAGGTGCTGAATCACACCACCCACATCGTCATAGGAGCTGTCCAAGGTACTACTCCTCTGTCAGATATTGCTATTTAAAGTTCTGTAGCTGATGATTTGCCATGTTTCTTCATTTTGGTTATTATTATTATCATCATTTTCTCTTAACAAAAATGTTGTTCAGTTTCCATCTCTTAAAAAAATGAGCTGTAATAACGCATACCATGTGTTATCAGAAAGTGCACCATATTCAAAATAACACTATCAGAGTTTGTTTAAAGCGTTATTTGTCAAATTCATAACAAAACAGTTGCAGTTCTTGCTGCTATAAATGCTATTGCTGTAACCGCTTTTCTGCATGCTGCTTCATTATTGTGCAGTTATTGATTTCAGTTTTATCAGCCCCTAAACGTCATGTACAAAAACAATCGGTGGCTTGTTTTACAATCAGATGCCCCCTCCTGTCTAATTGTCTGATTGTTTTTGATGGTATAAATTGGACCACCTGACCTGTGATCTATGTATGAATGTGTGCAAAAAAAACTTGCACCGAAATACAAAATATTTATATTTTATTTATTAAAAGTTACAGATTTTTTTGAAGTTACAGACCAAAAAATTCATTATGCTTATTCATGATGCTTATATTCTGAATTTCGTCATCAGAACCCCGGCATCCGCCACTCTGTCCATCTTTCATGTCCCTCTGTCACTCAACCCAACACCTTTTCATCTTATTTCACAAAATATTGCCAAGAGGTCTTTGAAATGCAGACTGTTTATGAACATTAGAGAGAGTGTATGTGTATATGTAGATGTTTCCCAACTTAGTCACAATGAGGCATTAAAAAGAAGCCTTTGAAGTATTTTGATGTTTCTTTGCTACTCTCTTGCCAGTTTCATAAATAGGTCAGACGCTCTTTGCGTCACTTCTGTTCATCCGGTAGGCATATAGTGTGTATATTCATTCCGGCATCTCTCTTCCTTTCCTTTCCTTTCCTTTCCTTTCCTTTCCTTTCCTTTCCTTTCCTTTCCTTTCCTTTCCTTTCCTTTCCTTTCCTTTCCTTTCCTTTCCTTTCCTTTCCTTTCCTCCTGCTCTATGCTTGGGCTTATTTTAAGTCTTTTCTTCTGGAGCTGTCTCTAATCTGTTAACTTTACAAATGTACTTTATTATTTCTCATACACACTTGGTTTTTAGAGAAATAGTCATTCATTCACAGAAGACAGTGTAGTATTACACAGTCATGTACTGTGGGTTGTAATTTTTGTAATTTTCTTCAGAGCATGAGAAAGGATTGCACTTCTTTAAAGAGGTGTGATGGTACACTATTTTCTCTATTAGTTATGTTTGCTTTCTACAGAGAGCAACTTTTTCCTTTTAGATGAGCTCTTTGTGGTTTTGTTTGTGTGCCAATTTCTACTGAATCCATTCGGCTGTGTTAAATTGACTGAGACATTTATCCAGGCTAAAAATGTATGTAATTTATAGGTATGCTATGTATCCTTTGAGTTTATCATAGAGGATAAGGCTATGATAAAACTGCTTATATAACTTTGTTTACTGTTTGTAAGCTGATCTTGCGCTGCTAATTGTATAGTAATGGAGTGTATTGACACTTATGCATGTGCATGTGAGTAAACCCTGGGTTTCTTTACACCATCTGCTAGCAAGGCCTCAAATCATAGCAACAGGCATCTATTTCCATGCAGGATGAAAATTTGCAACTTCTCAGGCTGTAGATTATTCAGTATCTGGAGGATTCTGCCCTCCTCTGCACCAGAAGTTCAGACACAGCCAAGTGGTCGTGCCCATAGCAGATTCATAGAGATGACACACATGGAAATGACGCACACGCACATCTGACCCACACAGCTTGGCTATGAACCACACTAATATTTTGACCATTCCAGACTCACTAAGAACTCTTCCTCAGAAGTGCTATTCAAAAATGTATTCATCTGACCCTGTTTACCCTTTAAGTTGGTATTTGACAGCGTTCGCAACACACTTTTACATCATTAGCAGATTTCCAAACAGAATGCTTAACAAGTGACAAAGAGGAATGGGAATAAATGTGGTAGTAAGGATAGATAGATAGATAGATAGATAGATAGATAGATAGATAGATAGATAGATAGATAGATTGATTGATTGATTGATTGATTGATTGGATTTATTTATTTATTTAAGATATTAGAATGCAGTGTTATGTATGTGTGTGTGTGTGTGTGTGTGTGTGTGTGTGTGCGCGCAAAAATGGTGCATTAAACTGAAAATATAACATTTATAATAATAGTAATAATAATAATAATAATAATAATAATTATTATTATTATTGTTATTTAAAAAAATCATATAAGCTGAAATAAAACATACATATTACATGGAAAACAAACTTAAAAATGTAAACAAAATTTAGAATTGTTGCTTTGGCAAATAACTGAAATAAGTTAGAGTTTATCTATTAAAACTGAAATAAAATTGATTAAAGCTATAGAAAAATGTATAGAAAATAAGCATATAAAAAAATTACAGAAACTTTAAAATTACAATAAAAACTTAAAATATTAAAATAAAAAGCAATGTCAAAATATTAATAAATATTTTAATAGTAAATAAATAATACTAATATAGCACTGGTGGTAGTAGTAGTATTACAAATCTGATGCACACCTTTTTTCTTATAACCCATGATTTTTTTCCAAATTGACATTGCACAAAATTATAATTTCCAGATCTGAAAAAGTTAAGGAAATTAATAAAATCTTAAATAGTCATATGAATTTTTATGTTCTATATTCAGCTCTAAAATATTTAATAAGAAAGTCTTAAACTCATTTTTGCTTATTAAGCCTAGAAGCTCTGGCATATTTCATGGATGCACAATAGATTGATAGTCAAGACTGAAATGGGTGCACAGGTCATGTGCACAGGTCATGACCCTGATTTGATTTTCTGTGGCATTAATCCACTCCACTCTGTCTAGATGTTTGACTTCAGCTGTTTTAATAAGACTGACCTCTTTTATCTGGTGACTTTGAAGCATTAGATTCTTTGCACTGCGGTTTTATATTTGTCTATTGTAATTCAAGGAAGGGATAAAACATTTTTAGAAACCTTCTCTTTAGTGCTGTGGCCGTGTTCCCTCTGTTCGCATCAGAGACTGAATTGGACGAGTCACAGCGCTCAAATGTTTCCAGACGGAGTGTATTATCAGCGCTTCCTAGTCCGAGGGGAGGTTGTTAGCGTCTCATCTTCATGCAGAAAGAAATAAATCAGAAGCAGTGAAGGCACTTGTGTTACTCCTCAGACACTGGCTTATGCAAACCTTGAGGGAAGAGGCATTAGATTGATTGTTAAAGCTGACTGGGAGTGCAGGAAACTGTCTGAAGAGCAGGATAAATCCTGTTTAAAGAAATTTCCATGTCTGGTTAGACACCATGTGACTGCCAGGCCTCATAGGAATTGATCTTGAGGTCAGTGAATGCTGCTTCGGTATGGCAGGAGACTGGGGGAAAGTATGGGCCCTGTTGTTAATTGATAGTCAAAGTGTTTTTCAGGTCTACTCATGAGCGCTGTTTGCCAGTCGATGGAACATCTGGGACTGGGGAAGCTAAATCCTCAGTGTTTTCTTGGTGCCTGAATGGGCAATTTCATATTTCTCGCTTTTCCACTTCCTGACAAACAAAGGGAGATTTTTAGTACAATGAAGAGCAAATTATATGCATTATACCAGCTTTTATCTCTGTTTTTATCATTTCTGTGCCACCAAAAAAATAATGAAAAATGTACACTACCATTTAAAAGTTTTGGGTCGGTAAGATTAATGTTTTTAAAAGAAGTCTCTTTAAATGCTGAATTTATTTAATCAAAAATACAGTAAAACAGTAGTACTGTGAAATATTATTACATTTTACAATGAAAGTTTTTGTTTAAATATATTTTGAAATATAATTTATTCGTGTGATGCAAAACTGAATTCTCAGCATTATTACTCCAGTCTTGTCACATGATCCTTCAGAGATCATTCTAATATGCTGATTTGCTGCTCAAGAAACATTTCATTTTATTATCAATGCTGAAAATTTTTCAGAATTTTTAAATATTTAATACTACATATTTGTAGTACGTAATATTTTTGTGCAAACCGTGATACATTTTATTTTTCAGGATTCTTGATGAATAGAAATAAAAATTGAACATCAGTTATTTGAAATAGAACTATTTTGTATTTGTAATTGTAATTTCTAATCAATTTAATGTATTCTTGCTAATGAATGAATGAAAAATCATTTCTGATTTCAGTCTTTTAAACGGCATTTCAAGTATTGATTACATTTAGTCGCTTTTATAATACCTCACATGCTAAATTAAAGTGGTAGATGCTAGATGACTTAAATGTGTGTCTTTGTAAAAGAAAAAAGTTACCAGTAAAATGGCATTTTTTTATATAATGGAATAAGACAACAAGGTGGAAGTTTCAATGTAGTGAATTGAGACGTTGGTTTGTAACGTGACTCTGAGTTATGAGAGCAGTGTCATTTGCGCATGTGAGAGTAAGAGGCGAGATCAGACATTCTCAGAAGCCTTAGAAAGCTGCTCTGAAAGTTACCCGCTAGGTCACACTTCATGTTCAATGAGAGCAGCATACTCTCGTCAAACTGAGGAGATAAACAGGAGCTTCCTCTGCATGTGTTGCATGATGCCAGCGTGATGTTGCCAATGCCAGCATCCACCACCACATCCAATCTTGCTATATCTCTTCAGTTATTCATTAAACATAAGAATTCTGCTCGTTTTCTCTATTTTTAAACAAATGGAACTGTAAACGAATACACCCACTTTTTTGTCCTGTTTGTTACAAATATTCCGTTATTCCCCAAGTCTGAAAGTAGACTAGACAAGAGACAGGCAGAGAGCATGAGATTTTGCCCCGCAACATTCAGAAACACATTTCAGACATTCTCCTTTCTTTTCAATTTCCCTCTTTGATGACTTTACAAATAGAGCGTAGGAAATGGCACCAGTGGACAGGGAAATAGAGATGCCTGAGCACTGCGTCTATCTCCTCTGGCAATCTCCGCTGTACTGTAACAATCCCGTCATGTTCCAGAGAGGATTAAATGGGCTTTAATGGCAGACTTGTCTCTGCATTTCCTGGAGAGTGTTTTAATCTGCAGGAATATCCCTTTCTTTTGAGGATTTATGTCAGATTTTCTTCTGCCCTCAATGTTCTGCTTAATGGGGAGTCTGGGAGATTGGGAGAGCATGTCAGGAAGCAGGTGTTCAGGATAAAGTGTGAGCAGTCATCAGAAAGGCAGTTTAGTACAGAAACGTCCCCCCACACTGCCATTTAGACTCAGTCTGACTACAATAGCACCTCTCAGATCCCTTACAACAATAAGAGCCATTACACTATGGTGATGTACTGTACCATCTGAGCAGGTATAGTTTAAGATGTCTGCGTAACAAAAGATGACATTTTCCTATAGCTGTGGATGTCTGTTAAATCGCTGGCTGATAAAGACGCTCGGAACAGCACAGCTGCACATTTGAAGCTTAATGATCAGGTATTCTGAATCACTAAAGGATGGATAGTTTCATAAAACTCACCTGAATGAAGTATATGTCTGTACTGAATGCAAAACACACTAGTACAGAGACGAAGGGATGTTTTAAGGGGGAATAATTCAATATATTCCAAAAGGTCAATGGATTCAGCCACCCCACCTCCTGTCATCACATTGTCCTGACACTTTGTGTATTAGCGAGGGTCATAAATAATCAAAACTAAGTCACGCTGTATCTGTGAATGGCTACAAATACCAAATTATACAAATTGAGGACAGCAAAAACCTCTCTGTGCAACTTTGGAGAAACAAAACAGCGTTCATTTACATTTTCATTTAATTTTCTATTGGCCCGTAGCACCGCGTACAGAATCAATCTTTCTAACTTCATTTTCAATATATTAGGAGGATGGGAGGGAGAGCCGGGGACATATTGATTGTCTGAGCATGCATTGTGTCTCCGCACAGACTGAACTCTTTGTATGAATCAAATGAAATTGCAGTTTTTCTTATCAGGGTGAAAAAGAAGAATAAAGAGAAAAAGAAACATGAGAGAATGATAGTGGTTATTTCATCAAGCAAAACCATGACAGTTACGCAACAAATTACAGCCCGACATGAAAAAAAAATAAATAAATAAAAAAAATTCACCCCGGCAGTGGGTGTCACATTCCAGCAGACTCGACATGCAGAAGACAGGATTGGGAGACAGTTTACTGAATGTCCAAGGTCTAGAATTCATAAAAATAAACCAGTGGCCAGTAACTTCATAAGGAACTGGAACATAATACTGTATATATACACTGAACAAAATTATAAACGCGACACTTTTGTTTTTGCCCCCATTTTTCATGAGTTGAACTCAAAGATCTAAGACTTTTTCTATGTACACAAAAGGCCTATTTCTCTCAAATATTGTTCACAAATCTGTCTAAATCTGTGTTAGTGAGCACTCCTCCCCTTTGCCGAGATAATCCATCCACCTCACAGGTGTGGCATATCAAGATGCTGATTAGACAGCATGATTATTGCACAGGTGTGCCTTAGGCTGGCCACAATAAAAGGCCACTCTAAAATGTGCAGTTTTACTGTATTGTGTGTGTGTGGGGGGGGTCCGAAAACCAGTCAGTATCTGGTGTGACCAACATTTGCCTCATGCAGTGCAACACATCTCCTTCACATAGAGTTTATCAGGTTGTTGATTGTGGCCTGTGGAATGTTGGTCCACTCCTCTTCATTGTCTGTCCGAAGTTGCTGGATATTGGCAGGAACTGGAACACGCTGTCGTAGACGCCGATCCAGAGCATCCCAAACATGCTCAATGGGTGACATGTCCGGTGATTATGCTGGCCCTGCAAGAACTGGGATGTTTTCAGCTTCCAGGAATTGTGTACAGATCCTGCAACATGGGGCCGTGCATTATCATGCTGCAACATGAGGTGATGGTCGTGGATGAATGGCACAACAATGGGCCTCAGGATCTCGTCACGGTATCTCTGTGCATTCAAAATGCCATCAATAAAATGCACCTGTGTTCATTGTCCATAACATACGCCTGCCCATACCATAACACCATCGCCACCATGGGCCACTCGATCCACAACGTTGACATCAGCAAACCGCTCACCCACACGACGCCATACTTGCTGTCTGTTATCTGCCCTGTACAGAGAAAACCGGGATTCATCCACCTCTCCAAAGTGCCAGACTCCCTCGAATGTGAGCATTTGCCCACTCAAGTCGGTTACGACGACGAACTGCAGTCAGGTCGAGACCCCGATGAGGATGACGAGCCTGCAGTTGAGCTTCCCTGAGACCGTTTCTGACAGTTTGTGCAGAAATTCTTTGGTTAAGCAAACCGATTGTTGCAGCAGCTGTCCGGTGGCTGGTCTCAGATGATCTTGGAGGTGAAGATGCTGGATGTGGAGGTCCTGGGCTGGTATGGTTGCACGTGGTCTGCGGTTGTGAGGCCAGTTGGATGTACTGCCAAATTCTCTGAAACGCCTTTGGAGATGGCTTATCGTAGAGAAATGAAAATTCAGTTCACGGGCAATAGCTCTGGTGGTCATTCCTGCAGTCAGCATGCCAGTTGCACGCTTCCTCAAAACTTGTGACATCTGTGGCATTGTGCTGTGTGATAAAACTGCACATTTTAGAGTGGCATTTTATTGTGGCCAGCCTAAGGAACACCTCTGCAATAATCATGCTGTCTAATCAGCATCTTGATATGCCACACCTATGAGGTGGATGGATTATCTCGGCAAAGGACAAGTGCTCACTAACAGATTTGTGAACAATATTTGAGAGAAATAGGCCTTTTGTGTACATAGAAAAAGTCTTAGATCTTTGAGTTCAGCTCATGAAAAATGGGGGCAAAAACAAAAGTGTTGCGTTTATAATTTTGTTCAGTGTATATAGAGAGAGGGAGAGAGAGAGAGACTCTGACATGAATCTGACATGTGATTAAAATCAAAGATACGCTAAAGATTTAATTAATTATTAGTTAATTAATTAATTAAATAATTAATTAATTTATTTAATTATAAAATAAAAAAAATTTACTTTATTTTTTCTTTGGTACAGAACATGTTGCAGTGCATAGGCTTATTCATTCATTCATTCATTCATTTATTTGTTTATTTGTTCATTTTTAATACACATAATGCAAAATACATTTTTGTGTTTATTTTATTTTTATTTTATTTTGTTTTACTATTGGCAATTTTGGACCCTGTGCATGTCTGACCAAGCATTTTAAAAGTTTTGATTAGTGTTCAGAAGGGATATACATGTTTGAAAGATAGGGTGCAAGACGAGACAGGAGGTGGTGTTATGATGAGATCTATTGGTGGATAGACAGCACTTTACCTGAGTTCTGTCTCCAGGGAGCAGAAAGAGAGCAAGAGAGATGGAAAGATAGAAAGGGGGCAAGAGAAAGACATGAGAGAAAGAGAGAGAGGTCTCTAATGGTGGTTGTATATTAAACAGCTGTCTGTCTGCACGCTGTCTGATTGATGGGCAAGGACAAGCTTCATTTCTTTGCCTAGCCAAAACTTCATCTTGTTTCAGAAAGCAGTCATGGGCGTGATTTCAGGTAGAAAATTGGACCCATTTCCATGGGACTACATCCTTGGAATAAGCACTTGCAGACACATATTTTCTCCCCATCATCCTCAAATAGTTTTAGGCTCTCAAGAGACATACAAAGCTAATATGTGGCAGCCATCAGTCTAACCGAATTAAACTGCTCAGCCTTGTACTGTTTATTCAAATTTTCATTAATGGAGTAGTCATTTAGCAGAGTGACCACGGCTATTTATAGTCCACATCTTATATAACAAAGAGCAGCTTGGACATTCTGCTAAATGCAGTATCTTCTTTAAGAAATTAAGTCATAGGGTTTTGAGTGGCATATGGTGGCAGAGTGTATGTATTAGTTTTCAGATTAGTTTTCATTATTCGCACTCAGTTGCAGAAGTTTTGCAAGTTTGCACCGGTCATCAATCGTATTTCAGACCAATAACAACTTTTATTAGGCTGAACAAATAATTCTGCTGAGAAGAGCACAAGTCTAGTCCTCACAAACACTGACAGAGAAAAGAATGAGCAAGTG
Organism: Tor tambroides; assembly: GCA_021397915.2. NCBI lineage: Eukaryota > Metazoa > Chordata > Actinopteri > Cypriniformes > Cyprinidae > Tor > Tor tambroides. The sequence continues at coordinate 30,089 of JAFVLL020029666.1, read as the reverse complement.
TTATTCCAGCTTACATTGCATCCATTTCAAAAGATCTGTCCTCCTGTGTTTTCATAGAATAAAATCCTATAAATCGTCTGTTCTGGAAGGACAGATATACACTGATTGGACGGTAATTGCCTTATTACCTCACTTTCATTTCATGAGTCATCTGTCTGAGTTTCTCATCATAGAGTTTGAACTTGAGCAGCCAGATGGACTGCAACAATAAATGTGAGATAATGTGTTTTCAGAACTCCGGCATGAGATTGATAATAGTGCCAAAATATGCCAGAAAATGTAGGCTAAGCGATACATCTTTTTTTTTTTTTTTGGCCATTATTAGAACAGCATTTTCAGTTTCAGGACTTACATCTTTACATCCTTCAACCAGCATCAGCTGTTGGCATCGAGATATGTCTCACTTTGTTGACGTATTTACACGTAAAGCTGATCCGTAAGAGTGTTTAAACATTCTCATCTTGCATTTGATCCAAGTCATGTCTCTTGCTGTCTGACATCACAGTCCGTCATGTGTCGGTGTGTAATCCCGGTGCTCCATTATCAAGCGGAACGCAGGAAGCATATGTTGTCAGACTTGTTGGTTTTTGTTCATGACAACACATTGCGAGAGTGAAAATGTCATCTCTCTCTCTCTGGTTTGTTTGTGTGTACGGCAATATATCTGGTGCCAGTGACAAAATAAATGACAGTTTTCAGATGATTTCATAGCATCACTGAATTCATTAAGAAAATCCAATCTGGGAGGTCTCTGTATTTCATTCTGGTAGCAGCATGCCACTCATTTTCCCCAACGCCCACCTCCTCCTGGCAGGCAAACAGACTGAAACTTGTCCTGTTCAGTTTTTTAAAACAAGATAAATTAACTTGAGAAGCAAAACTGTTTTGAGGTAAAAACCTATTTTCAGATAGTGTATCTTGAATAAAGTTTATAAATTCAAGATTGAATTAAGTTTTTTTGAATATAAATCTAACAAAATTAGGTTCTTGTTTTGAATATAAAACAGTATTTGGTGAGGTTATTTTAAAAACATGAATAAATGTTAATGTAATAAGTAAAGAAAAAAAAAACTTAAATATACACCACCATTTGAAAGTTTGGGGTCAGTATGATTTTTGTAATGTTTTTGAATGAAGTCTTTTATACTCACCAAGGCTGCATTATTTCATTTATAAAACATTAAATTGTGAAATATTATTTAAAATTTAAAATAACTAAATAATTTAGTATATTTTAAATGTAATTTATTCCTATGATGGTAAAGCTGAATTTTCAGCATCCAGTCTTCAGTATGACATGATCTTTCAGAAATCACTCAAATATGCTGCTTTACTGCTCAAGAAACATTTCCTATTAGCATCAATGTTGACATGTTTTTAATATTTAATATGAAATATTTTTAATACTACCATGATACAATTTGTTTTTCAGGATTCTTTGATGATTAGAAAGTTCAAAACAGCATTCATTCATTCATTTAGTAACAATGTAAAAGTCTTTACTGACACTTTTGATCAATGTAATGTTTCCTAAAGTATTAATTTCGAGGGGAAAAAAAGAAAACTGGCTGAGCCCAAACTTTTGAACAGTTCTGTATTCTGTAAACAAAACAAACAAAAAAATAACTCTTTTAAATTATTACCATTAGATATCTTTACTGGCAATCATGACAAAAAATATTTAGAAAATGTTCTCTCTCTCTCTCCAGTGTTCAGCACTTTTTTTTATACAGCATTCTTTGTTCTCATAGTTGAAACCCGCAGTTGGTGAGAATAAACTGGACAGGTGAGGAGCGAGCTGGGAAACGCTGAGCTCTAACCCTGCATTATGCATGGATGACATACAGACATAAACACATTTTCCAGTCTGCAGATTTCTGCGTCTTATCCAGCGATGTCCTATTGCACTCGCCGGAGTGTTTAAACACCTAGCGTGAGCCCCCGAGGGTGAGAGGAGGAGAGAGGGAAGATAAGAGGTGAGAGTAATGTCAAAGCTCCTCCCATCTGTGCCTCACCTCTTCTCGGGGAAATTTCTATCTGCGTTGTGTATCTGTCTATCTCTTCTCCCGTCTCCCTGGCACGGCTCCTCTATCTTTCCATTTTGTCTCTTGTGGGCCCCGGCATGAATTCGCCGAATAGCTCCCTCTTTCTGCAGTGCTGTTTGGGCAGCACACCGGGACGCTTTTACCCTCCAGTGTTTGTTCCTGTGGATCCCAAAGATCGGCCAGTTGAACTGCTACAGCCGCTATAATTGCAGAACATTTTCTGTGTCTTCTCCCTCAAGTGTGTGTGAAGAAATTAATTGAAAAGAAAAGCAAATAGCTGCCCAAGGAGCTTGGGTATTGTTATTATTATAATTAATGGACGGAGCTGAGTCCTGTTTTCTCTGTGGCCCATTAGCTTTAGGGCTTAGGGATCTAATGAGGTGGCTTTCATTTGTTGTCAACTGTACTGTGAAGGAATCACTCAAATGAAGCGGAAGACACTGTCATTTGGGATGTCCTGAGGAGAGGCTGACGGGGCTCAGATGTGGTCAAGAATCGTCAAGTGAGGCCGGATCGCACTAATGCAGCACTAAACGGCACGGCTGAGCAACTGTAATACAGGAGGGAGCTTCATTTATCTATTGCTATACCTGTGGCTGTGTCTCCGTTCTTGTTTGTGGAAAGATTTGCCACTTACTAAATTGGTTTTACTGTACAGGAAGATGTTTTATCCCACTCTTTTCAATCTTTTGAAAGCTCACACGTAATGACATGTAAGCGGATCCCTTTAAGAAAAAAGTGTAACACTCACTGTACCTGCAGATTTAGGAGGTTCTTGATACAGTACTTTAAGTGTTTGAAAGTGTACTGTACACTACAGTGATAAAAGTTTGTTGATTGTACTGGACTGACCATATGTGTCCACTGGCACAGTCTGCGGTTTGAGGGATATATCTGTAAAAAAAAAAAAAAAAAATGACCCAACATGGTTACAAATTCAATAATATTTGATTATTGACCTACATATAATACAGCAATGCCGCATCTCAAATGCCTTATTTTAGATGTTTCGTTTGTTTGTTAGTTTAGAATGCTGTTTGTCACTAATATACATATTTTATACAAATATAAATTTATTTATAATGATGTTTGTCACATACACGTGTATAAAATACACTAATATAAAATTATTTATTTATTTATTCAGAAAGCAGTTAGTAGCTAATATACATTATTTTAATACAAATAATGGTATTTATTTATTTATTTCCCACAATTTTTAATTCCAGGTTTAATTTGTTTTGATTCCCTGCATATGCATGATTGAGCTGGTAATTTACAACAGACATCATGACCTTGACTTGTCTTTACCTCACAGCGATGTGCTCCTGCATAGCATTGTTGTCCTTAATTTGTATTCAGGTTCAACATTTTCCAAATTTTTGATGCTCTCACTGCTTGCTCCTCTGTCAATCCCACAATTCCCTGTGCAAGCCTGCCACTCTGCTCCCATAGAGAATGAATTGGAGATAGCCGCTCACTCCACACCAAGGACGATAACTGTAAAGATAACGATAAAGTTCTAAAAATCGTTCTCAGTAGCAGAGTCCACACCACAGCTATAACGATAAAGGCACAGAGAAACGATATCATTGGAATCACTTTCAGAACGATTTTTCCAGCTGATGAATGATAAAAACATTGACACCCAATCAGAATCCATCCTGCTGTCACGAGCTCGAGAATTTAAAGCGGCAGACGAGCGTGTGCAGATGATATCGTTCGCTAGTGTGGATGCAAATACCGTTATCTTTATAGTTATCGTTCTTGGTGTGAACGAGCCTTGAGTCTTTGTCTCCAAGGCAGGCTTGGGATGCGTCCAGTCATGTGACCTGGGCAGGCAGACTATAGGTGTGTGAGTATGTGTGTCCAAGGGGATGTGTGCCAGATATAAGCTCTTCATTCATCTCAGCAAAACAGCTGTGAAAGTGCTGAGTAAAAAATTCAATTAAGAGCCAGCTGTGCTGTGCCTCACGTCTCCCTTCAGCCAGATCCTACTCTCCCAGGCTCCTATCTCCCTCTTTTTTCTTTTTCTCTTCTGTAACATCCTTCTGGCAACCCGCCTGTGCTCCAACACCACCCCCTACTGAGGGAGACAGCCCCCCAACCACAAAGCAACCCCTTTCAAATAAATGCCCACTTACCCCCTGCAGCACCCTCTAATTTGTGTACATGGCTGCAAGCTCACACAAATATAGTTTTGAGAATAAACAAAGCAAATCAGGCTACTACATTTGGAGAAAATTTTTATATTGTAATATTATTTTATTGTTATAATTATAATTAGTCTCAAACCTTATCATTATGTTTTTTGAACTCATCTTTGTTACAGTAAGCTTTTGGATTTCAGACACCTTTCTGGATTTCTCACCCAGAAATGCTTACTATTATTATTATTATTATTATTATTATTATTACAGAATTGTAGCCTTTGTCATTTTCTTTATGCCAGTCCAAATATATGCATGCATTTAACTCCAATCATATATCCATCCACTCTTAACCACAAGGCCCCAGTACTGCTTTGTAAGCTAATCACTTGTAACTCTATAAGTTCAGGTTTTTAATGAGCTAATTTGCATTTTAGGAATTAATCAAAATTGATTAAATAATTAACAGCGCAATACATCTTACTCAAAATTTAACAAATGTGGTTTAGGAACATGCACACAAAGCCGTGCTTGCATTTACAGTGACATCATTAACCCTGAAACTTGCCACTGTTATGAATGATGATGCAAGCAAAGCAATCAGGAAATGCTCATTGCACATCAAAGCCATCGGTAAACCTCCCGTCGTCTTCTGTCATCGTAAGTAATGGCCTGTTACATGTTCTAGAATGTCCATTGCCATGCAGCAATTAGGAGAAAAAGAATATGTCGCCTGCATTGTGGTTTGTGAGGCGAAATGCCTCCTCCACACTAATTCCAGCATGTAGCAGTGCAGTTTACCAAAGCAATTTGCCCTTTACCAAAGCGATGCTTCTAAAGGAGTCAGATTAGATTATAAACCCATGTTGTTCCCACATGTACCTCATTCCTGGTGGAAACTAGCGGGTCTGTGAGATTTAGGAGCTAAGGAGAATTAGGACTTTAGTTAATCTTCACAAAATATCCTCTGCCAGGCTACCTCAGAGATGAAGGTTCAAGAAAGCAGCTTCAACACTGCTGACATCGGTGTTCTTCACTCAGAACAGTTGGGGGGAAGTAAATTAACTCCTGCATCTCAGTCACGTCCAAACGTGAGCACATTTGGCTCTCCCGCAAACCCTGAGAAAAAAGCTTCTAAGGGAGGGGCTATTGTGTCCTCCCTATGCTTGGCCTCATGCTGGTTCTAACGGTCTCATCTGCTTACAAGCACACCTTTGCTCTCCGTGACTCTCTAAGCCTTGGTGGAAATCTAATAGCAGCAGGTGTGGATTGAGGGAGAGGATTGCATTGCCCTTCTCATTTGGAGTCAGAAGAGAAGCTCCGGCTCATAAATATACAGCGTTTGGTGGAATTGGATTGCAGCCGAGGGGTGAAATATTGAACATCCATGTGCACCCATACAGTGTGCAATATTTCATGCTTCCACATAATTTGAGCATGGTGTTGGAATTGCCTTTGTTGTCTTGTGGAATTTACAAGTTGATATCTTTGTTGAACCTCTTCTGAGCTCTGACTGCTGGCCTGTCCTGGACTTTTCTCTCTTTTACTGGCTTTCCAACAAACACATACACAACAGGCGCAGCAGGACTATCATGTTTTCCATCTTTGGCTTCCAAAACCGTGTGTTTACATGCAAAAACAGCCATTATTTGGCTCCTCAGGCGTGATGTGGTGTGGTATCTGCAGGAGAGAGCCTGATAGACTGCTCTCTGACATGAGGTGACTTTGGCGTGTTGTTTGCATGTAAATGTGGGTCTCCTGTGGAAACATTTTCTCATATGCCTAGTTGCCTAGTCCCAGCCTCACACGGCATGTCTGTAGACCACCCACTATCTATTTCTTAATGGTATGATGCATAATTCTCATAAAATATGGAAAGATTTATCTCAATTTAGCAAGCTCTGATCTGACTTCACACAAATTCTGGGAGTAAGTGACGCTGAAGTTTGGAGTAATGAATGCTGAAAATTCAGCTTTGCATTATAGGAATAAATTACATTTTAAAATATATTACAGAAATACATATTCACAATATTACTGTTCATAATTAACAATATTACCGACCCCAAACCTTTGAATGGTTGTATGTGTAAATAGACATGTTTCAAGTTCTTGAACACATCTGGGGGTTCATATGTTCACATGTGGTCTGGCATTACAAGGACAATCAGCTGTCCTTCCTGTCTCTCTGCAGCACTGTCTTTGGCATCTTACATTACAGACATTGCAGTTTATTGCTCTAGTCACATCTGCAGTCCTCATCGCTCTCTGCCGCAGGACTATGGCATGTTCAAGAAGGTGATCAGGAACCCTGAACATCTTTCTTCTGGTATGTTTCAGAGTCAGCAGAAAGGTCTTTTTATTGTTTTATGTTAATTTTCTACTGCCTGTAAACTTTTCCAAAGGTGCATGTGCAGTAATTGATTAGCTCATCGAAGAAGCATGAAAAACATTGTTTAAACACTTTCTAGTAAAGATCTGTAAAGCTTATTTGAATTTTACAAAATTATCTTTAAAATAAATGTTTGATTGATTTTTTTGTTGTTCTTGTTGTTTTTTTGATGATGATGATGATTTATATATACAGTGCCAAAAGTTTGGGATCAGTAGAATTTTTAGTGTGTTTTAAAGATGTTTCTTATGCTCATCAAGGCTGCATTTATTTGATCAAAAATACAGAAAAAACTGCAATACTGTGAAATATTATTGCAATTGAAGATAAGTTTTCTATTTTAATATACTTTAAAATATAATTTATTCCTGTGATGCAAAGCTGAATTTTCATTAGCCGTTTCTACAGTCTTCAATGTCACATGATCCTTCAGAAATCATTCTAATATGCTGATATATTACCAATGTGCTGCTTAATATTTTTTAGAACCTGATAATTTTTCAGTATTCTGTAATGAATAAAAAGTTAAAAAGAACAGCATTTTTGTACTATCATATATTTGTAGGATATACAAATCCATATGTTCCATATTCTCTGCGCAATTGAGTGAGAATTGAGAAGTGGATCTGCTTCTTTAGACTGTGCAAGTGCCAGTTGGCACCTTCGCACTAACGCATGCCTCGCTCGCTCTTTTACTTCCTCTCTTTTACTTTCTCTGAATCATAGGCAAATCAACAGTTTGTAACAAAAGCTAAAGGTGGGTTTGTGTGAGGACAAATGGTCAGTGTTGCGGCAATGCTGAAATTGTATCTTAGAGACGAATACCGACCGAACCATGGATTAAAGCCGACTGATCTTGGTTGCGGGACAAGGAAAACAACTCCATGCTGAGCAGTGTTGGTTTGCAGCAGTGAGAATAACCTCATTGAGAATCACAGCTTGGTACAAAACAGTTTCTCTCTCACTGGCCTCTATCTTGTTGCAGGTGGGGGGCACGAGCCAACATGGACAAAACTGAATGCCTCCCCATCTTTGTCTCCAAACAAATCTCAAGACGGAACACATGCTGTGTCATAACCAAATCAGACAATCACCTGTAGAGTGTAAGAAATGTTTGAAATGCGCATTTCAAAAAGCAGCCATGGGGTATTTCTAACAAGGTGTTCTCAAATAATCGAGCTTTAATGTTCCCAACCCATAGGGAAATATGCAGCAGATCTTCGTTTGGCGTTGAATAACGCAGAAATTCTCAACAATGACTCCCTGGTTATGGGCTGTAATTGCATCCCATTTTCGTTCTGCCCTGTCCCCCCCCCCCCCCAATGTTTCCCCTCTTTCAATTTATTTATTTGTTTATTAGTTAGTTAGTTAATCAGTTTCATTCAGTAATTATAAGAATGTGAATAGGCCAGTACGGGATCAGAAACAGTAAAAATTGATAGATTTGAAATGCTGTATACTATTAAATTATTACACGCCTCTTTATAAATGCCCCCCCCCCCCCCCCCCCAGTCATCCCAACAGCAAAAAACAAAACAAAACATATTTTATCTGAATTCACCCCAGTAGTTGATTCTGATTGGTCATTTGTGGCTTTCAGAAGTCATATTCAAGTCTGTATCATCATTCCTTGTTTTTGTTTTTTCCCCTCATCAAATCAATGTTCCATTTGCATTTGTTTGTTTATAAGCAGGATAATGTACAGTCAGATCCTGATCACCTTTTCTTGGTTAATTTTGTGATAATGATAAGCTCACTGTAAACTGTGTTATGCCTTACATGAATAACTGATTCCAAATAATTCTGAATATGGTATTACAGATGTTTTTTTTTTCTTTTTTTCACACTCCAAAAGAAAAAAAAGAGAGCTGATTTTCATTCTTCTCACATCTCAAGCAGGTGCACCCGCATGCAGGGCATGTACCTGAGGAGCGAGCACATACTCCTTAAGGAAATTTCAGTTGAATCATTCTCTTAGGTTTATTGCGATTCAAAGGACCGTTTGTCAGCGCTAATATTTATCCGCTCGGACAGATGCTTGAGGCGTCACTCGCATGTATCGGTCAGTTGTCCCTCAGCGTGAATGGTAGCGTCCGATCTCGCTCATTCAGCGCGCGCCTCTATTTCGCTTAATCAAAGCAGAAGGTTGTAGAGGCTCGCGATCTTACCGTGTTTCGCCGTGTGCGCATTTTAAGACAGCGGGATCCCTACGGACGCTCATCGGCTAACTGACTCTCCATTCAGTATTTATTAGCTCTCAGCGTTAGGAATTTTATCCGCTATCCGTTGCTTTCACGTGTGATGCCATACGTTTAAAGGAATTGACAGTTATCAAGAAAAGTATTGACTCGTCGGCGTCACGTTTGGAAGGTGCTCCCTAAGGGAAATAAAAGTTTCCTTTGGGAAATGAACAGGCTGTTCAGCGCAGGTAAGATCTTACATTTATATGTCCAGCTCTGTGCGCTTTTGCCAGCACTCGTCTGTTTTTCCACACTTGTATGAATGCTGAAAATACAACCGAACAGCCGTGTCGGTTCACCGACAAATCCTTTTGATTAAACTGACCCTGTCGTGTGATCTTAGTCCTGGTAATGTGGATCTCTCTCGCTGGTTTCATCATCCTCATTATTTCTGGCGCTTGAGCGGAACCCCAAAAGGACGCGTCGGACACTTTTTCTCTCTAGTTAGCAATTGTCTCTCGCGTCCGCTTTGCAGTTTTGTGCGTTTGAAACCTAGATTGTTGAGAAACATAATCGAGACAGGCTTACGGTCCGGTTTAAGGAGACCTCATACCGACACTGTCCATCTATGAGAGGCGCGCGCTCTCGGTGAGTCGTCTGACTCTGCACCTATTTCCCTTCCGGCTATTGACAGCGACGCATAAGGTCATGTATCATCAGCAGCTGCAGAACATGCCAGAAATGGCTAATGGTGGAGCCGCAATTAGTGTTTTATGCGCTGTTAAGGTCAGAAAAGGCACAGACCACTACTTAGTGTTTCAGCAGGGAAAGCAGTGTTATTGACTGAATTTACAGCAGAATATTCGGTGTTTTGGCTCCCTTAGGTGGTTGACTATTTTGCTTCTGTGCACTTAAAGGGATAGTTCGTCCAAAAATGAAAATTCTGTCATCATTTATTCACAACTCATGCTGCTCCAAACCTGTATGACTTTCCTCTGCTCTTTAACACATTCTGAAATGTGTTTTTCCGTGTAAGAACAATGGATGGTGACTGAATATGTCAAACCTCAAAAAGATGCAAAACTATCTTGAAAGTCCACATGAACTATATTTCATGTGCATGTGAGGAACAGACCAGCATACAGTATACATTGTTATTCACTGTCTGAGCTTTCCAATCGTTTATGAGAATACATGAAAGAAGTTTTGATGTCAGATGATTCATTTAAGTTAGATCTTTCTGATAAATTATTTGGTTAAAAATGTTGGAGAGCTATGAGCCAGATGACAGAAGTGCTGTAGATACCAAGAAAGTTGTTTTTCATGGATATGTAGAAGTCATGTGTCTAATGTGTGTGCAGTGTGTTTGGATCTAGATTACCGTGTGTTTGTGTGCTTTATACAGATAGATGGCTGATGGCGAAGAGCAAACATCGATTCTTCTCATTTATCTTTGAAATTATGCATAATGCACAGGTGCAATTTGTTTAATGCCTATTTTCCTTCAGAATATTCAATATTGTGGAGTAACAGCTGATTTAATGTTTATGACGTGGAGCAAACAGCTACGACTGATGTAGTGAATAGGACAGGAGTTATTTGGCAGTGCATTTAAAGGGATTCTTCACTTAAAAATTCAAATTGATTTACTCATTCCAAACTTGAATGACTTTCTTTCTTCTGTGGAATGTAAAAGAAGATATATTGAAGAATGTTGGTAACAAAAAAAAAAAAAATTGGTTTCCGTTGACTTCCATTTTACGGACAACGAATTCAATAGGAACCAAACCTCTCTGGTTACCAACATCTTTCAAAATATCATCTTTTGTGATTCACAGAACAAAGAAATCTATGCAGAATTGGAATGACATGAGGGTGAGAAAATGATGACAGAATTATAAGTACTGAATGTCCCTGCAAGGTTTAAAGAACCCTCTCGTTCTCTCCCCGAAATGCTTGCTCAATTTCTTTCCTTTTAGCTGTCTCCAAAGAAAGTGGACTGGCTCTACTGAATGATTAAGAATCATGGCTGTTATCATCTCATGTTATACTATCTTAGAGTTTGCTGAATGTCCTTTGCTGTGTGACGAGTTTAAAGTTGGTGAGTTAATGTGCTTACTGATATTGCTGCACTTCGATATGAATGAGGCGGTCAGAAAATAGATGGAAAAGATCAAGAGATGGAAACTCCCTGCTGGGCCTCTGGCTTTCATCCGCTCATACTATCTCCCCCCCGATCCTTCCCTCTGCCTGATCCCCCTCTCATGTACTGTATCTCTCAATTAGAGCTCAAAATCAAATGGACACCAAGTAGAGATCAGCTGAGGGCGAGGAAGTGAGAATGTGTGATGTTTGAACAGAATGAGTCAAATCTTCTTCAGTTTTCACAGATACAGACTAACAATCTGGCCAACTGCGTATTTGTGCCTTCCTTCTTAAAAACCCACACGCAGTTTCAAGAGGATGAAGATTGGACCGATTATCCCGCTATCCAGTTGGCACCTGCCAGACATCGTTATCAGCCTCTTGGTTCCTGGTGTGTGTGAAAGCCGACGGAATATTTAGATGTAAGCAGTATATGTGTAGATAACTCTCAACGCACACACACACACACTCTGAACGGCTAAACGGCTTTAACGCCGGACAGCCGTGCATGTCATACACAATCCCTCATCCTGGCCCAGTTGGCACAGTGTAACTCCAGCTAACATGGCAGAGCAAGCAGTGAAGGGCTGATCACACTTAGCAGTGCTCACTCTCACTCACTCTTTCAGTTAGTGTGTGTGTGTGTGTGTGTTTTAGTGCTGTTAAACGATTAATCTCGATTAATCGCATCCAAAATAAAAGTTTTTGTTTACATAATATATATTTGTGTACTGTGTATATTTATTATGTATATATAAATACAAACACATGCATGTATATATTTAAGAAAAATGTTATATTTGTATATTAAATATATATTATGTAAACAAAACTTTTATTTTGATGATTAACTTCTTCATCGCATCCAAAATAAAAGTTTTTGTTTACATAATATATGTGTGTACTGTGTATATTTATTATGTATATATAAATACAAACACATGCATGTATATATTTAAGAAAAATGTTATATTTGTATATTAAATACATTTATATATAATATAAATGATGTAAATATAAAAATATACATGTAAATACATGTAAATATTTTCAAAATATATACTGTATGAGTGTGTATTTATATATACATAATAAATATACACAGTACACAAATATATATTATGTAAACAAAAACTTTTATTTTGGATGAGATTAATCGCGATTAATCGTTTAACAGCACTAGTGTGTTTGTGTGTGGCCTTAACCCCCTTAAGCTCACACACTGGCTCGTTGCCGCCTTTGGGCCGCAAGCAGCACAGCTCTCTCCACGAACTCCAAAATGAGAGCAGATGCTCGACTCAACCCGGCTCTGCTGAGCACCTTTGCTGAATGTAAACTCCTTCTGTTTGCATCTCCCTGTACCCTGAAGCCTTGCTTCGTAAGACTGTCATTTTTCATGCTTAATGTAAAGACATGTTGACAAACAGCAACAAATGTCCAACTTGTTTAAATGTGTGCTTTAGACTCATCTTCCTTGTTCTTCAAGGTACATGGTTCTTAAAGCTTTAAGGCCACCTCAGATCAAATCAGAACATCTGTCACACCAATGTACACTCTGCAGTTTTTTTCCCCCTCAGCACTGGGAAAATTTAAATCACTTTGAGCCTTAAAGGAATAATTCACCCAAAAATGCACTCCACCCAATGCTTTCATTCACCGTCATGCGGTTTCAAACTTTATACAACTTCCTTTCTTCTGTGGAACACAAAATAAGATATTTTGAAGAAACCATATTGATTACCATTGATTTCTATTTTATGGGAAAAAAAATTGAAAACAAAAATTTCTTAATTTATGTTTCACATAAGAAAGAAAGTCTTACAGGTTTGCAGTGACTTGAGGGTGAGAAAATGATGATAGATTTTTTTTTTCTTTCATATTTAGGACAACTGTCCCTTTGAGGGCTATGAGCAACATACGCATAATGCCGTATTTTGTTATTATGAATTTTCCTGTAGTTTAGATAAATCATTCTCCTGCAAGAGTCTCACCAATTCCTAAACGTTTTGCAAAGTAATTTTACACAGACTAATAACTAATAATTAACATATTTAGAATATATTTATATAATAATAATAATAATTAAACAGTTCTTCTTATTTATAATATATTTTAGATATTGTACTGTATAAATACTCTTCTAGGTTATTGCATAGTTTTATTGCATTTTATTATTATTATTATTAGTATTAGTATTATTATTAGTATTATTATCTCCTCTTGACCCTGTTTTCAGAGAAGCATTGAGTCTAAAAAATGGAGTGTCAGCTACTTTCATTATTTATTTATTTATTTGTGTGTGTTTATGTATGTATTTATTTATTTAGTTAGTTAGCTTCCACACATTGAATCCTGTAGGCATTAACAATTTTTTTTAAAATAACTGTTACCAGATTTACTAGATTACAGTGGCTCGCTAGAATGTGTTATATGAACTATCTTCTGTCTCTTTTTATGTGTGTACCCAAAGCATCAGATCTGGGTTAGCGCTGACAGTATTTATTTATACCCACACTGGCTTCTCCCACATCTGAGGACACACAAGAGCATCAGTCTTCATTACTGTCAACATAAGCCTGACCCTTTTCAACCAATTAGCATTGTTAAGCAAAACTCTAGTTCACGCTTGTGTGAGTGTGTTTTTGTAGACATATCTGTGTGTACATATTGGCTCGGCTGATGTAGAGAAGTCCATTTGCAGTTATAGGAGCGTCTGCATCATTATCAAGCCCCCCTCCCCAGTCCTGCGTCCTTCAGACAGGTCTGTGGCGTGTGAAGGAGAGCTGGGAATGAGACCAGATAGATGGGGTGCGGTTCGGGGAATGAAGTGTTTGTCCGAGGTATGGAGATGCACTAATGGATGAGTGTGTGTGTGTGTGTGTGTGTGTGTTCTTCCTTGTGGTCAGTGTTTGGGCTGTTGACTTGGCATAAACTGCCAGTTTTGAAATGTTGTCTCACAGGAAGTCACAAAATGCTTGTGTGTGGTGTGTTGACACATTAGGTGTATGGCCTCTCCCCTGTCGAGCACTCTGACAGTTGCAGCCTGTGATTCCAGTCCTCAGCAGATTAAGAGATTACAGTGTTGGGTGGGAGTGTATAATAACCCTAATGCATCTAAAACTGCATTCACACACGGACAGTTGAGAACATCAGAGTGCTGATGAACTATATCTGCACTCACTCTTCAATATCTCTTCATGATAGCTCAGGCCGACGCTGACCACAGAGTTAACGGCTGATAGTTTCACTTCTAGTCAGGCCGGGACAGATGCGGTTTACCTCAACACGGCACAGCTCAGGTTGCTGTTGATAAGCGTTAACTAGGTGACGGTGTCAAATCCATGACCCAGACAGACTTACAACTACATAGCAGCTTGGAAGCAACTTTTAGCACAAGAACAGTCTCTCCTGCACTCATTGATGCAAAGCAGAGTGGGATTGCTGTTAGTATGAATTATATACACTACAATTTGAAAGTTTGGGGTCAGATTTTATTTATTTATTTATTTTTTTTAAGAATTAATACTTTGATTCAGCAGAGGTGCCTTTAATCGATCAAAAGCGTCAGTTAAGACACTTATAATACATTTCCATTTCAAATAAATGCTGTTCTTTTTACCTTTCTGTTTGTCAAAGAATCCTGAAAAACAAAATATATCAGTTTCCACAAAAAATAGTAAGCAGCACAACTGATTTCAACATTGATAATAATAAGAAATGTTTCTTGAGCAGCAAATCAGCATATTAGAATGATTTCTGAAGGATCATGTGACACTGAAGACTGGAGTAATGATGCTGAAAATTCAACTTTGCATCACAGAAATAAATGACATTTTAAAATATGTTAAAATAGAAAAAGTTATTTTAAATTGTAATAATATTGCATCACTAAATAATCACATTATTAAATTAATGTAGCCTTGGTGAGCATAAGATTATACACACACACACACACACACACACATTTTTTAATAATACTATACTATATGTATCTGTCTCCGAATAGCAAGTTTTTGCGCCCCATATTTAACAGTAGGAAATACATCAGCACAGAAAAGTTACCTGTGCTTGTCAAACCATTTAATGGGGTCTTTAACTTTTGGGAGCTGGTTCATGAATATATATATGTCTGTGTATCTTTGTTTAAACAAGGGTTTTAGGCGTTAGTGAGGGAGTTCCTGATTGATGGTGTCTTATTGTAAAGGTAAACTCAATGCTGATTTGGCAGTGGCCCAGGATGCTATCTTCAGCCTGTATCGGAGAGGAAGAGCCCCCTAGACATCTGTCACCAGTGTCTGCCCGCTCTGATACCCTGCCGTTGGCGCTCTGAATTGGTGCTGAGTTACAGCAGAGCTTCCCAAAACCATCATCCGACTGTGATTCCTGGCACTAGCTGTTCTATTCAGTGGGGTGAAAGCAAGGGGACACTCAAATGTTGTTCTGTCTAAATTTATACACTCGTGTTACTGATCCAAATTTGCGTGCTTTAACCATAGATGTTTACCAGAAACTGATTGAGCCATAGTTCGTACTGTATTATCAACATGTTGTCATTAAAGCTTATTCAGTACTCTCTTTTTCTCCTCGTTTCTGTTTTGGCTCCTGCTGTTCTGGTTGATTGTTAGTTTAATTTGCAGTTCTTGAGGGATGGTAAATGACTTTGCATTCTGCTTTTTACAGGTGTGCTTCTACCATTTTTTTTAAAGAAGTCCCTAATGCTCACCAAGGTTGCATTTATTTGATCAAAAGCACAATAAATTAAAAGCCTATAAATAATCAGTACATATCAAACGAGCTGTAAAAGACAAAGCAATACTGACACATTGTAAAAGTGAAAGCGAAAGTGACGTGACATACGGCCAAGTATGGTGACCCATACTCGGAATTTGTGCTCTGCAATTAACCCATCCAAAGTGCACACACACAGCAGTGAACACACACACACACCGTGAACACACACCCGGAGCAGTGTTAATCAGAAGAAGAGTTAACAAGAAGAAGAGAAGATGGAAAATAGAGAGACATTGAGAGAAACAGATAGGGAGAGAGGGGATTTTTTTTTTTTTTTTTTTTTTTTTAGAGTTTAGATCAGATAACATCTCTTGAGACTCTAGACAAAAGTAATTAAATAAACTCAGATGTTTCTACAGCTAACATGATGTTTAATTCATTAAATTCTTAAGAGAGTTTTTTTTACAGTTCTGTTTAAAGGAATAATGAATAAAGAATAATATAAGAAGATGAGAATAAGAAGCCTGCACTTTAGAAGATATGGCTATTTGCTGTTTAGTAGTGCTTTAAGGCAAATGAATAAATAATGATAACTTATTTAGATGACTTTAAACTCTCATAAATGTCCTGCTTTTACGTCTTTATCGAGCAATTCTTTAAATCATGAAAGATCACTGACGCTGGAAAATACTCTCAAGACTTTTGGAAAAGTCAGGTGTTCCTGTCATTTAATCCTGTCTGATTAAATAAAGCAGTGAGCAGTGACAAACAGACAGAGGTCCCTAGAAGAAAAGTTGCGTTGGAGCCATAACCATGCAACTGATAGTTTGTCAATGCATTTAAGTGTCTCATGTTTGGCTTGCAAACCAGCTAAATGAGTAGTATACAAAAAGTTAGGGCTCAAAGAAAACCAAAGTTTCCCGTTGGTAATTACAACATCACGTTTATGTGTACTCATTTTGTAAATACAATCATTCTGACCTGAAGAAAGCATAAACACTCAGACCTCCATTTAAAAGATGAAATTCAGCAGCTGCTCTCTAGCAGTAGGTCTCCTACAGTGATTAGTGTAAAGGGACGAATAGAATACTAAAATAGGTGACACAGAAACCTGGGTCACCGCTAAGGGTCTGTAGAGACTTCTTGCAGGTGATAACATCTGTGTTCATCAGAGAAAAAAAAATCCTCAATTGCTCTCTGGAAAAAAAGCAAAACCCTCCCCATTAGCTTGCTAAAGACCACATGCATATTCTATAGAAATGCTTCAACAATGACCTGCTGACACATGAAACCAAAGTCAATGTGTTTTGGAAAATGGAATGGAACGTGTACCAACAGCAAATCTCACAAAACAGAACAACTACAGTAAGTCTGTAATCCCACTGGCCTCAATCCCATTTAAATGTGCTGTGATCTGAAAAAGATATTTATGCATTTCAAGACAAGACCACACAAGCAGCTGAAGTGAAGCAGAAGAAGACCAAATACCTCCTGAACGCTGCCAGTTTGAGCATCTGCAACTAAACAGTATATTTGGCTTAGGTCAGTGCCAATACAAGAGTTCACGTTTGTGATTGTAAAGGTGCTGTAAGCAATTGGAGACATTTTACTAACTTTTTTCAGACTTGAATTACACTGAATGCAACTGAATTACACCGCCGCACCCTCTAAAGACATGTCAGCATATCTGAACATGCAAAAAAAGGGATGCACTGCATTCAAATGTGAGCATCAATATGCCCTACTCACTTAGAAGGGCAGAGCACTTGAAGTGAGTACCCTGAAGGGAGTATGTGATCATAAACGGCAAAATTGCTTTCTTGAAGTGACCTGTTGACTGTACTCTTTGCTAACGGCCTTGCGTAAGAGCTCTTTGTGAAGAGATCCAACTGCTCAGTTTCATTTCGAATGACCCTTTGAATGGCGTCCAGTTCCTGTACTGCCTTTCAATGCACTTGGGATTCGCCCATTATTCAAAACAGACATTTCTGATTGGCTAGTTTTCTGGCACACTGTATGTTTGCTGTTTACATAGCCTAAAAGTGTTACAGAGACAGATGTGATTATCACCGGACACCTATTTCACTTATATCTGACGCATTTTAATCCCAAAAACGCCTACAGCGCTTTTAAGAAAGAGATGCAATGGCCATTTCCATATTCACCTGACTTGAGATACATGCACTTTGAAAGATATGTAATGCGCAAACCATTTGTGGCAACCATCACGCAGAGAGCAATCTACGCCCTCCACCCGCTCCCTCACTAATATCACAAGAGAGGAAAGAGAGGTCAGGCCCAATGATTTATGGCTGCGATGATGCATCCCGGCCCCCGGAATGATTAATCTCTGGGAACACTTTCAGAATTGCACAAGTTTAACCTCTGAACACCCTCTCCCCAAACACAAAACACACACGTACTCTCGCGCGCATGTATGCAGTCATTTCCTGGGAGTTAGAGGAGAAAGATCTTACCTGGGCACATTTTGTATGTGATGACCTTCTGTAGGTGTGCCTGTGTCCTTGTTTGTGGATAAGTGTGTGTGTGTGTGTGTATACCACTTGTAGGGTACCCATCTAAACCCTTCCACCTTTTTCACTTTTAAACTATTTGTGGCTCGCACACATCAGTGGTAGCTGCAGTGAAACAGTTTCTTCTATTGATTATAGGTGCTAAAAGCATTTGTGTTATGTTCTGTAGAGCAGACTAAAGGGACGTTTTTAGGTAGAGAAATGGAAAGCACTGCTAGTTCAGACAAATGCTTTCAGCTTTTCAACGACCTTCTGCAAGCTTCCCTTTGAGGATGAATTACACAAAGAAAATGGCTGGATTATACTTTGTCCTCAAATCAAAAGGCGGTCGGGTGGGCGGGCGAGGTAATAGATGACATTTTCAATAATAAAATAAAATCTGTTTTAAAATTCATTTATTTATTCATTTGTTTATTACATTTGTAATTGATTTATTTCTTTTACTATGATTCATTTATTTATTTACTTGCTTACTCATACTGATGTGCTTTATTTGATGTGTAGTTATAATTTACACTACCATTCAAAAGTTTGGGGTTGACTTTATTTATTTATTTTCTACATTTAAAAAAAAAAAATGTTTACACCATGGCTACATTTTATCATCATCAACATCAAAAAACAAACAAACATAAAAAAGTAATATTATGAAATATTACAATTTAAAATAAGTGTTTTCTGAATTTTCAGCATCATTACACCAATCTACAGTTTCACATGATCCTTCAGAAATATGCTGATTTTCTGCTCATAAAACATTTTATTATTATTATCAGTGTTGAAAACAATTCTGCTGCTTAATATTTTTATATTAAAAAAATGAATGAATGAATAAAAAAATCAGCATTTATTTGAAATAGAAATATTTTATTGCATTATAAATGCCCCTTTTGATCAATTTATTGTGTCCTTGCTGAATAAAAGTATTAATTTCTTATATACATCAAGGTAATGAATTATGACCAACCCTAACCCTTTGAAATCTCACTGTACAAACACAAACTGGCTTCATTTTCTTTATGCACATTTTTCAAATATTTTTGAAATATCACATTCCTTGCCATTTTGTGAAACTCACCCTTGAACTGTCAGCTCTACGCAATCACTTGTATTTATGTGTGCACTTCGACTGCATTTGACAGTCAGCGGATCTGTTGAAAGAAAGACTTCCTGTTTGATGCACAAGAATCTGTACAGCTATTTAAGATTAAACTGTCCTATCTCATTCATCTAGCTTCTTTTACCCGCCCTCAGCTGGTACCGGGCATCTCAGCTTTTGTGTGTGTGTGCGTTTGTGTGTCTGAGTGTGGCTAACAGCTCTCATCTCTTTCATTAATTATGCACGACAGGCTTGTGATGGTCCTGTTGCTGCAGTGCTTTATCAGACGGTGAAGGCCGCAGTCACTGATGAGTGTTTTTCTGAATGCTCAGGCGGTTTGAACTGATGCATTTTGTTGCATTAATAGAAGAGATCTTTTTTTTTTTTTTTTTTTTGCCACCAGTGTGAGATGTGGGGTGTGCATGTGTTGTGTTAATCTTGTTGTGTGTGTGTGTGTGTGTTGTAACCTGGCTATCAGAGCACAGGTGACATGAAACCTCAGTCTGTGGTCAGTGCAGGGAAACAAGCTGTTTCTCTCTAAGAAGTTGGACAGTATTATTTCATTACAAGGCTTGATGTCAAAGGTCTGATAACACCGATCTGGAAACTTGAAGAACATCCACGGTAAGATTTCAAAACAGCCATTTTTGATGCTCACTGTCTCACAGAACAGCTCTTTTCCCCTCTCCTTTACAACCCTTTCCATATCCTCTCCTCTTTGGCAAAGAAATTTGTCTCTCATTCCCCTCATTACCAGCAGCATGTAAAAGCTGCCTAAACAAACCTAATTAGCTCATTAAGAGCCAGTCTTAACTACCTCCTGGGCTTTGTTCACATGCTGCAGACTTCTAAATGTTGTGGCTGATTTACTCTTGTACCGTGTGATTACTTTGCCGGGTTCACAGTATCTCCGGCTGCATCGCCCCAGCGCCGCTCCTGCGTCTTACCGTACGATTCTCTGGCGCTCTCCCACTGAGAGCTTTCCATTACAGAACACACTGATGTTAAATAGGAGATTGGTATCATTAAATTCACATTAAGCGGGCAGTAAAATATTGATATGGAAGTGTGCTGCCGTTTGATTTTGGTGCAGAAAAGGTAAAGAGCATTTCAAATCAGAGATGAGTCAGAGATGCATCGTTGAATTTTAATGCTTGTATTACTACTGATGACAGAGCAGGTAAATTGTTTTTTTTTTTTTCTATTTCTAAGTCATTGGTTTTTACAGATTGTGATTATCATCCGTTCTCTTGGGGAAAACACTGTTAAATATTTGGTGAATGAGCCTGGTATATATAGACTGAGCTCAAAAGTATAGTTTATTGTCTGTGATGTGGGCCGGTGGTTAGTATGTGCAGGCTAGCTATAGTGCTTGAGCGGGATACCGTGGTTCAAATCTGGCTGGATGTTATGGTACATTCCAATCCCGTTCCTCCTTCCTCTTTCCTTTAAATGTCTGGTCATAATCAATAAAAATGCAGGTTAAAAATTGATCGTAGGTAAAAATTTATTTTATGTTTTACATTATAGGTGCCCCAAATTTTTATTATAAAGGGTCAAAATTTGTGAAAAACAAGGTTGAGGACTGTGGACAGAAAGTAAATGTTGCATTATATCAAAATATATTAAAATGTGCATTTTTGAGAAATCAAATTAATTTATATTCTCTATATTTCAATGCAATGAATGAATGAATGAATGAATGCATAAGTAAATAAATAAATAAACAAATAAATAAATAAATATCCACCAATCAAATCAAACACCATTGGTTGAGACAGTTGTTATTATTATTTTTTTTTTTTGAGTTAGTCAAAATGCTCAAACAAATTCTAAATAAATTTAAAATATTTATGATTTACTTATGGCTGTCTTGTCATGTTAAGCTAAGAAATAAATATTTTATTAATCAACAGCTTATACTTAAGCTTAAAATAGTCCTGCGGTAACACACATTCGTTTTTAAAAGTGCATTTGTTCCATGTAGTCGCTCAAGTAATAATGAGGTAATAAAAACTGCATGTATAACCTTATATTTTATATAAGAAATAAAACTGTTGTTTAAAATAGTTTCAATTAAATATAGCAACACACTGGTAATACAGCTTGACTTGTCATGTCAACTTACATTTACATTCACTGTAAGACAATCACTCGCTCCCATGTTAAAAGTCACTTGAAATCACATTGAGTGCAGTGTCGAGATTCCAATGAATCCTCTTTCCTTATTTTACAGGATTTTTTTTTTCCTACGCTTAGGTCTCTCTTCTACCTCTCTGTCCAACAACCCTGACTCCATTAGTAAATTCAGAGATCTGGGAGAATGATGGGAATAATCTCGTCCAGTACACAACCTCTGTCATATCAGTGTAACCAGGCTCGATCGCTGTGTCGGGTAAAGAATAGATTAAATGTCGCGCTGATTATAATCTGATCCACCCTACGGCTGCGCTATTCATATTTGGTGTTTACAGAAAGCGGATGAAAGGTAAATCGACAAAAAACACTTTAGCTTTGATATTGCATCATCCCGACATAAAAACATATATGATGTAATAGCGTGAAGTAACGGATTTATCAGGCCACAATGGATTCGCAGCGCGATCCTATGCACGCATGTGTGTATTTGTAATATTTTTGCCTCTGCCAGTTAGCAGTGTTTAATCCTTGGGAGTTTAATTAAGTCGGAGCTGTAATTGAATAGGCAGGTGCTAATTTGTCTTAAGTCTTCAGTTATTGGGTCAGTATGTGACTGTGTGAGCGCGCTGGCGAGCCTTAATCTTGTTTTGGCGCTCCTATGCGCTTCTCATTGTCCAATCACGGTGTGTTTATGTGGTATACTTTTGCGGCGAGGTATCGAGGGACAGAATTGCGCTCTATTTGCATGTGTAGATAGAGTATTACGAGCGATGGGCCGGCAAACTCCATTTAAAGCAACAGCTAGTCATTTGCACACAAAACAGCCACATCTGCGAGGGTCCTATTGAATTTGCATGCCGATCGATTTTGATATTTGCTGACAAGGGTGCTTTTTTAAGTACTTTGTGTCTTGTAGCCGGCAGGTCATTCCGGCTGGCCTATAGATTGCACATGAAATAGGTCTTTGTGTTTGATGAGTCCACTGGCTTGCCCTGGGCTCACCTCTCGATGTGTGTGTGCGAGAACGATCCGTCTCAGCCGTAGGGACCCAGACTGGCTTCAGTGTGCATATTGATCTATTACCCCTCAGAAGCCCCTCACGCTTTTACCCCACAGACTTGCACGACACCAAGCCAAATCTCTGTCTCTCCTTTTCTGTATACATGAGTCGTCTCTCTCTCACTCTCTCTTTCTCTCTGCCTTCAGGCTTTAGACTCGTTCAGCTCCTGCTCTCTGTGTTGGCCCCCATATTGATGTAAATTGTCATGCTATTGGCTTGTTTATCTGTCGGTTTGGCTCCGAATGGAGTGTAAGTGACAGGTTTTACTCTGTGCTGTAGTGTGTGAAGAGAGCACTTCAGATGAGCTGCCCTTTTTTTTCTTTTTTCTTTTTTTTTTTTTTCACAAGGAGCCACAAAAGGAAGTGTCAACGTGGACCTGGGCTCCTGGAGGAAGCGATGTCGCGACACATCACGCAACTGACCTTCCCGTTGCGCCGCTGAACTGAAATTAAAAATTAATCTATAGTGTAAAGTCACCCAAGGTTAATGAATTATGAATCGCTGCTAATCTGCACAGAATCAAACTGGAGGAATTCTTAACGCACATCTTTGTTAATTGTGTTTTAACACTGGCTGTGACAGCCGGGTCGACTCTCCGGTGTTTATTCTCTCCTGCGAGCTCACCTTATAGCGACAGCTGATCTGCATTACAAATACACCACATTACCTGAATAACCACCAAATTACAAGTTCACACATTTCCCCAAATGCTCACATTACCGCCACACGCAATGCAGTTTTGAACGAATATTGTCTTTGGCTGTGAATGGGTTTGAAAGCTGCTTTTCAGTGTTAAATTTCTCATATCCTGTAGGTTTGTAGATTAACTAACTTTCCATGGAGTGTTAACATTCCATTCCCATTACCATTTTTCCTCGTCATTTGTTCAGTTGGTGCATGTAGTCCAGAAAGTATGAAACCTGGTTTCTCTCGTCTTCAAAGGAATAGTTCACACTGTAAAACCAAACAGCAAAATTAACTTTAAATTGATTTCACTCAAATATGACAAAGTTCATTGTACTTAATGGAAAAAAGCTATGTGAAGGCATTAACTGATTATATAAAGATGAACTTGAACTGAATGAGTAGCAGCAGATTTTTAGTTCACAGCATGCTTTGACTTAGACTCTAGAAGGAGAATAAATGTTGAAAATAAGTGTAATTTTATATGTTTTTGCACAAGATTAATATAGGGAGAGATGTGTTAGTCTTAAATGTTATGTTATGTTGGGAATTATAAGGGGTTTCTGTTATTTTGCAGTTTTGGAGTTAACATTGAGGTAGAAGAGTAGAGCCTGAGCCTGACGATAATCTCTTTGCTAGTTACATTTATTTGCACATGCAAATTTACCATTGATAGCAGGCAGTTAACCACAGAAGATTTGAATTAATGTTATGTTTATGCATTCAAATTGGAAGAGGTAGTCACCATGTGTAGTACAAAAACAAAATTGCTAACCTAATCTTTAAGTTTATTAACTTATTAGAGTTGAAATATCTGTAATAATTTATGCTATGTCATTTTGCTTCAAACCTGTATGGCTATGAAGCACAAATGAAGATGTATTTTATGTTCCATGTGATTTGTAAATGTTCATCAGGGTAAAGTCAGGGTGAGGTTTATAGTGACATGCTGATAATCCAGCTGGTCTCTCAGTGCTAGATAAGGTCTGGTCCCACAGTGAGAGGAAGCTTTTCTCTGTGTGCTCAGAAGCTGCTTCTCAATAGAATTACACGCACCTTGGCTTCCAGTCACGCTGGTAAACTCACAATGAAGTGTGAAAGTTTGACACGCGTCCACTGCAGCCCCCTTCAGACACAGTAAAGCATACACAAATGAAAAGTGCACGTGTATGTACACGCACATGCAGGTTTGTGCACGCATATGTTGTTGAGCTTGTTTTGTGAACATGGGTGGGTGGTAAGACTGGTCAGGGATTTGTCAGATTAACAGCTGACTCCAGTGTCAGTTTGGGGGCAGAGCTATTCTGGCAAACACACACACACACACTGCCACACATACATATACAAATAGAGTTCACACAAAGTTGCCACAGTTCATAGCTTCTGATGGAACAGTGTTTTTTTTTTGTTTTTTTTTGGTCCTGAACGACTGACTTCTAAAGTGGGAAGTATGAAGAATGATAATAAAATAAAACGTAAAAATAAATAAATTTGTAGAACATGAATTCAAAGAAACTGAATCCCAGTTACCATAGTTACTAATTAATTTCTGTGGAGATATTTTAAATAGATTTTTAGCTTATTTTTGCAATATATTTGTGGGGTGTTTAATGGGTGTTAAAATCTATAATTGGTCATTGGCAATTGATTTCCTATAGCTGTTCTAGTGTCATGGCTTTCATGTGACTTCGCTGTCAATTTCTAGTCATAAAATAAAACAATTTCCAAAATCAATATTATGTGTCTATTTTATTTTAATTAATTTTTTTGTGGGGTTTTATTTTATTTTGCGGTTGTGAATGATGTATGTACAAAGAGTGAAATCTGGTGAATTGTTCCACATTTTTACTTTGAGATTCAAGCATAATTTAAAGCAAATTTCTTTGAGCTTTTAAAGTGGAAAAAAAAAAAGGAAAATCACAAATGTTGTTGCACTAGCTAAATTGCCTCTGAAATTAAATTGCTTTTAGCTGCGCAGATTTATTTATTTTTTTTGTTGGTGGATTCTGGGAGTTGTGTTGTGCTAGTCTATGTGGCATAATATGCATGATTGTTTTTTTTTTTCTTTTCTTTTTTTTTTATCAGTTGGAGGAAGAAGACGAACATTCGGCTCCTGTTCTCCCTTAATTCTTTCCTCCTCTAGATGTTGTAAGTAAGTTGATATTCCTTTGCTCATATGTCACTACAGGCTTATTGGACCAGCTGGCCCGTCAGTCTGTGTGTGAGTGTGATCTGCTTTAGTGAGCTCTGCTGCAGCTGTCAGGCTGACGAGTGAAACCCTGCTGTCCACAATCACACCAGATCAGCTCAGACGTGTCCGGTCTCGCACCGTACGGCTACCGGGCTGCATCAGTGCGGATGTGCCACAGGAGGTGCTTTGCCACTGTAACAACCATGTTTCCTTGGCAAGAGCATTTCAATAATGTGCTCCAACAACAGCAGAAGTAAGTTAGACAGCTCCAGGCTGTTGAACAGCATAGCTGAAAATAAACACAGGTATTACTATTTTTATGTCGCGCTCTGTGAAGGCGTAGCCTATAAATCTCTTTGGAGCTTTGTAGATTTTTATGGATGAACAATGTGCTGTGAAAGAACAGCGTGTTAGTGCGAGATTTTTGCATTCATAGTCACACCTGTGTGTGTATTTGTGGGTTTGCTCTGCTCTGTTCCTAAAGGAGGTTGACAGCTGTGTGTATGAGTCAAGCACTACATTTAATTCTGCTTGTGTACTGACATGAAAGCCTGCAGAGATGACCTTGCTGCCATATATTCAGGAGCAGATGCACAGAAACAGAAGGCTGAGTCCATTGGTTTCTAGACCAATGTATTTGCATGTATCAGGTCTGTTTGATATGTACCTTTCAATATATACCTTTTTTGCTACATGTGAGGCATTATTTATTTAGTTAGCTAGTTAGTTGTTTGTTTATAGTTTTTGGCTTTTTGTCATTGTTCGGCTGTACGTTGATAAAAGGAGAATTAGATGAAAAATAAATAAATATATAATTTGTATTTATTTTACTTTTCATTAGGACAGTGGAAGACATTTATTAATACTTTTTTAGTAAATTGTAAGTTTATTTAGTTAGTTGTACGTTTATAAGTTTTTGGCTTTTGTCAGTATTGGGCTGTACTTGGACAAAGGGGGATAATTTGAGAAAAATAATTAAAATATAGAATTTTTAGTTATATTAGTATTATTTATTTGTTCATTAGGACAGGGGAAAAATTATTTAAAATATAAACTAATTTTAATTAAATTGTTATTTATTCATTTATTCATTCGCTCGTTCGTTCATTCATCACAAATTTCTGCCTTTTTGTCATGAGGGCAAAGAGGGGGAATATATTAAAATATTAAAAATATTTATTTATTTTGCTTTTTATTAGAACAGTTGAAAACTTAAAACTTAACCTAATAATTTCTGTTAAATTATAAGTTAAATATAACTATAAATCAGTATTTTAATAACTTATTAAAAAGTAATATCAATAATTAATATTAAGTTAACATTAATGTTAGGCTTAATATAATATAATATAATATAATATAATATAATGGGGGAAAAAATCAGTCCCAATCTATTCAGCTAAACATTCTGTTTCCCTTAGAAATGCATCACAATACGAAGGTTTAAAACATTGCAAACTCCATTTCCTGGCGTCTGTAAGTTTTTCCAAACTGATCTCAGCGGTAACATTTCAAAGTCCATCTGTATAAGCGAAAGACAGGAACTATTAAGAAGGAGCATTAGAGTTGCCCATTAACTACAGTGTGAATGAGATGATGCCCTTGATGGCTGGACCAGTTGATTGAAAGTTTCCTGGCATGATAATTAATCTTCATTCAGATCAGCACACGGGGTCATTTAGCCTGTACAGGTTTATTTAAAAATCCTGCATCACCTTTCAGGGCTGCAGTCACTTGGCAAGGTTAGAGTTTCTGACAGTTCATCTGAAACAGAATGTGTAGTTATAGTCCATTCACATGATGCTGCATATAGAGTGATTTCGATGCTACAGATGTGTGCTGAGTCTCCCAAGGTCTGCTTTGGCACACTGTAGTTGACTCAAGCTTTATGTCTTAGAGTTGCAGTAAGTTGTTTGAATGAGACAGACTCTGTAAAGAATAATACTGTATTATTGATGGAACGCTGAACCGCACTGCTCAGACTTAATGCAGTGCAAATTTAAAACTGTCAATAGTTTAAAGCTTGTTTATAGATCTTGGGGATCATTAAACACTAAAGCATTTTACCAAGACCTTTCAAGCTTGTGCTTAAATGCTGAGATTGTGTCAAGTGCACATGAGATGCGAGTTGCAGATATTAGCTACTATTGAACGTGTTTGCGAGGCTTTAAATTAGAAGAGTACAGCATAGCGGTTCAACAGGTGGATCCGTGTGCATTAATCTCCGCTGAGAAAGATTTTGGCTTATAGCTGCATTTGCTTAGATCTCCGTCTGGAACCTCTGACCACTGAAACACATTGGAGGGATTTCACTAATGAATGAGATGCAATCTATAATAAGTCTAATTTGCATAGAAAGGAGGCATGTTTACTTAAAAAATTACAGTGCAGGGTTTATTCAGCGCATTTAATGTCTGGCTAAAGTGGATTGTACTTTAGGTGCTTAGCAATAATCTAACATCTAATAAAACATCTGCTTATTTCATTCTAAAATCTAAAAGGCTTAAAATAATAATAATAATAATAGTAGTAGTAGTAGTGGTTGTTATAAAACTATAGATTCCAAATGAATAATAATAATAATAGTTGTAAAATTGCAGATTCCGAATTATTATTATTATTATTATTATTAGTTGTTGTTGTTGTTGTTGTTGTTGTTGTGGAATATGTAATAGTTTTTTAGATTTAAATTATTGATTTCACATTCAGCCTCTTCTGTTCATAGATTAAAGATAGTTAAGCAGCTTGTTTGCTAATGGCGGGATCTAAACAATATCCCTTGAAGGAATGTGTAATCAATCACCTGCCCAACACAAAGCCAGAAATGAACCAAAAGAGGAAATGAAAGCAATTGACAAACTTACTAAATTAAAATGACTGGTCACTGTTTCACCAACAAACACAAACTATCTATTTACCCTCGTAGGCATAATCTTGTTACATCTTTTCATACGCATACATTAGCTTGGCTGTATCGATCTCATATTACCAGCAAATTAGCAGAACCGCTATGAATTTACACTGGTAGTTAATCTTTTATTAAGGCTTTGATAAATGACCAATGGCAATCAATGTCCATGAGAAATGGACATTCATCTACTTGATGTTTTTTTTCAGGTTTAGAAACCAAGATGAACTGAAAGAGATAAGGAAAAAGATAGGGAAACAGCAAGGTGTTGGTTTCAGAAAAAGAAAGATGTGTTATTCACTATTGAGGATTGAATTTTGTAAGTATATGTGGTTTTGATTTTTTTTTTATAGCATAAAATATAGCTCTTTTATAACTCACTTCTAGGAATTTATATTCATCACTGTTATTGTGTGGGAAGTGTGTGATTCTTTAACAGGCCCTATCATAGTGGAATACTATGATATATATCTGATGTGAGTGTAAGATTAAAGCATTTACATACCGTAATGCCTTTATTAAAACCAAATCTCTGAATAGACTTTAAACCTCTGAATTTGTCTGTTTATTCATTCCCCAGATGAGCTGCAATTTAATTTCCAAACAGGGGCCTCAGTGAACAGCATGGTACTCGCTTAAGTCGAGCGTGTTTCATTTGAGCAAAGTACGCTCTCACTTTTTCTATTGCTTTTCCTTCAATTGGATCAGAAGATTATCTGTCTGGATGAATGGCCTTTGTTTCTGTACATTAGTGTGTATTAGTCTCTCGGCGTAGACAGGGAGCTATTAAAGAGCAGTGTAATGTCATCAGTTCTGACAGGACGATGTGTGTTTTGGGAATATTTCACATTGGCCTCTGCTTGAATCTGCTTGTCTCCGCCCACTGTGCATGCGACATGCAGGAGGTGAGAAAAGCTAGCTAGCGTGCATCAGCGGTTACGTGTTTGGCATGTGTGTGCATGTGGGTGTGCTGTTTGGATTGAATAAACCTATTGAACAGGGACCCCTGTGATTTCACGTCACCCATAGCAAGCAGAGAAACATCCCTTGGGTCTTTGCTCGGAAGTCTCTGAATTCTCGACAGCACTGAGACCTGTCAAATAGACCTCATTCTGACTGCATAGTGGTGCTTTGTTAAGCAGTCTCATTTTCCCGTTTTCCTCATTTCTCTGCATACCAATGGCACGCCTGCTTCCCAAAGGGTTAAGGATACAATCTTCCAACTGCCGGGATCTCGTCAGGTTCGTGTGTGCAGTTTGTTCCACACGTGGAGAGACTCGCGCTCTGCTGGGTAGGATGTGCCATCCGGGGTGTGCTGAAAAGGCTTCTTGCTGATTAAAATGATGATTTAGTGGATGGTGGTGAACTGATTCCCTGAATATGCCTCAAATGAAGTCTTTCAAATTAACTGCTTTCCCCTATCCATGTGAAGACTTATAAATAGGAGAACCTTTAAAGATGGGGAATGTGTCAATCAAACTGCACCTCATGAAGACAAAGCCTCATTAGCTACAGGTATATAGGGCTGAGTTTAAAAACAAGTCCTTTTCTGGTTATATATCTGGTACTTTAATTGGGTGCAGTACATGCCATTAAGGCTTCTATCATGTACTTCAATGGCATGTTGTTCATTTTTGTTTTGTTGTTGTTGTTTTAAATACATAACATATAAATATTACATCCAGTGTTCATGTGTGCGTGTGTGTGTAATAAGAATTTTAATCTCTGAATTACTTTATATATATATATATATATATATATATATATACACACACACTATATTGCCAAAAGTATTGGGTCGCCCCCTTCTAATGAACAGGTTTGACTACTT
>JAFVLL020029665.1:0-14540 GCA_021397915.2 Tor tambroides | reverse complement strand
GTGCACTAAAAAAAAAAAAAAAAAAAAAAAAGTTTGTCAAGTTGACCTACCCTTTGTTAATGATAAGGGCGACTTCAGGTTTGTCAGCATGGTTTGGAGAAGAGGAAGCATGGCAGGACTGGACATAAAGCTGCTGGCCAGGTCCAGGTGAAGCAGACACCTGCAGATACAACTGCTCTCCTTTGTGGAAGACATTAGTATCCGCTGGACCACTCCAAGATGCTAGAGCAAAATAAACATTAGATAGAAAGCATTAGACACTACGCCTAATAGATTAAGAAGTGTTTTAGTGACTTACAATTCATGATCCTTAATGAAAAACTGTTTCTTCTCTCTAGTAGGGCCTGTATATCAGATGGCATTGGGAACACAGATGCAAATCCATCAA
Organism: Tor tambroides; assembly: GCA_021397915.2. NCBI lineage: Eukaryota > Metazoa > Chordata > Actinopteri > Cypriniformes > Cyprinidae > Tor > Tor tambroides. The sequence goes on along the minus strand of JAFVLL020029665.1, from coordinate 14,152 downwards.
AATTGTGAGGCTGAGGAATTTCATTCAGGAAATGTGCCGTGATGGCAGGAACATGCAAGACATCATGTATGATTCCTGGCGAGTATGCTGTAAAATGCCCACTAAAATCATCCCTGTTAGATGTGACAGGCAGCGCTAGAGACGCTATAGTGCAACAGAAGACGACAATAACCACCGCCATCCCTATCCAACAGCTTTAACCTGAAAGAAAACCAATGCAGAAAAATTTACACAACAACTTTCCTCGTCTTACAGACCTTCCTAAAAATTCAGGCTGTGAGGAGGTTTACGCTGCACAGGTTAATGCATTAATGAGAGTCAGGGGATCAAGTCCAGGTGTTCAGGTTTACTTCATCAACTGACTGTGATCAACACTCAATACTGAGACTGACTGACACTAATTTTTGCAGGTGACTGGGTTTTTGGTTATTATGCAGCCACAACAAAACAAATTTATTTATTTATTAAAAAAAAGAAAAAAGAATAATGATTTAGATGCATTTCCAGAAGTAAATACCCATTTTGTCATTCATAAATGTGAATTAAAACTAATCCTTATTTTGCTTTTTTCATAAATAAATGTTATTGGTAATTATTTTACATTGCTAAAACGTATAAAAGTAAAAAAAAAAAACTTTTATTTTATTTTACTGACTTGTATTTTGCAACGATATTTGTAAGTATTTGCACGTAGGCCTATTTATAAGTATTTTAAAATGGGATTTGACATTGTACAACAATATGACCAGCATTCTGACGTCACGTCAATTAACAACAAAATGTATTTATTTATTCATTTATTTTGTTAAGTTTTATAAAAGTATAGCCTACTTAAAAAATTCAAAGTAAATCTAAGGCTGAAATTACTAGAAAAGCGTGTTAAAAAAGGCGCTATAAAATTCACGTAGGTTGAAGGCTGTTCTTCCTTGTATACAGCGACACCTGCAGGGCGGTCAGGACAGGTGCGCGAGCGGACAGGGAGTGGCCTTGCACGCAGGTGAACGGGAAGGAGGAAGACAGCCTGAGAGGCACGGTAAGAGGAGAAGATCCTTCAACATCTTAAACCCTTAATTATGACTTAATCAGAAAGAAAGTCTTCAGGATGGTGAATTCGGGTGAGTTGGACTTTATTTACATAACTAAAGTGTGCATTTCATGAGGTGGGAGGGAGTAGATGAACAGACTTGCGAACGTGGTCTGGGTGTGGTTATGTTTATCTTCATAATACATCACAGCATTGTTTGTTGCCCTGTAAATACCTCACTGTCATATTTATGTCTAGCTGAATGTAATCTAGTTCTCTAATGAGTTCATGGATTTATGATATGGAAGATACATATCTCAGCTATCTATTTTTTAAATATGTCTTTTGTGATATTAATAAAGTGTTTTTATGAAAATGTTGTCCGTTAAAAAAGGGATCATTCACTCATTTAGGCTGTTACTCACCCTCATGTCTTTCCAGACTAGTATGCCTTTTTTTCTCCTGTGGAGCACAAAAGACAGTTTGAAGAATATCTTTAACATGTAGCTAATATCAGTGTTGACTGAAAATATCGAGCATTTAACTGAATGCAAAAACACCATAAAAGTACTAGTCCATACATGTCCACACATGTCAGGTCTTCTGAAGCCATAGGCTACATAGCTTTGTGTGAGAAACAGACATTTACGTCATTATTTACTGAAAATCTTGACATTCGACAGAACTGTTTTAGGAATATTCTTTAGGCAATGTTCAGTTCGCAAATAAACTATTCGTTTGAATCGGATCTTTACTATGGTTCGGTTTATAGGGCCCTATGAAATCCGTTTTATTTTTTCCCAAATTCCGTTTTATTTTTTTCTAAATTCTGTTTTTTCCGTTTTAATTTTTCTGGATTCCGTTTTTTTCCCGTTTTAATTTTTCTGGACTCCTTTTTATGGTCAAATTAAATTTTATTAATCAAAAAGCATGTCTAATTAATTAAAATCATGAAACTTATACAATTTAACATTAATTTATTAAAAGTGTAACAAAAATTACATCATGTTTAGGGCCGTATGAAATGTTTTATTTTTTTCTCACCTTATGTTTTATTGTTACCAAATTCTGTGTTTTAGCATGTCTAATAATTTGAATGCATACAAACAATTTTGAATGAAATTTTTTTCCCCCTCAGGTATTCTGTGTTGTGTATTTAAAGTTTACTGGTTATTAGATGAAGGCATAAAACATTGATTTAATTTATATTTTAATTAATGAAAATTAAACATTTAAATTTTTGGCAAATAAAGGGGATTTATTATTAAAATTAAAATTGTGATTATTTATTAAACTAAAGTTGTATTATTTTTTAAAAGTAGTAGTAAGTAGTAGTAGTACGACGTACATTCTACTAAATAATAGTAATATAGCCTATTTCTGGCACAATGTCTTTAAAAAGTTAAACCGAACTTTTATTTTGACGGGTTGCCGTGAATACCTTTAAAGTACTGTGTGTATATGATATGACGCTAGTTTTACTCAAATGAAATGGTAAAATGCTGGTAAAGTGACTCTCAGATCAGTTCTGGAGATATTGTTCATGTATTTATGTCCTCATTGAGACGGCAGACGCTGAAATCACCGCGAGCACCACGCGCGCTGTGTATGTAACTAGTAAACAAAACCGCGTGTCTGCTCCATTCACACAGAGACGCGCAGAACATGCAGGATTAATATTTAAATCGGCTTTTGCGGCTTAATATTTACAGACACTAGTCCATATCGCGATTTGATTTAAGTGTAATGACCTACTTTTGATTAATTCATCCAAACTTTGACAAATTCCGTGACATTCCGCGTTAATCTGTAAATTCCGTTTTTATGACTGGATTCCGCGATTCCGTCCGCGTTTTCTGCATCGCGGAAATCATAGGGCCCTAGGTTTATCCAAATCTCACAATCCGAATTCTCAAACAGTACTCCTCGGCGATTTTGCAAATACAGCTCGTTTACATGAAAAGACTAAAATTTAAGAATCCGCGTCATTAACACATGTTATCAGCAATAAAATCTGATAATCGTATGTTATCGTTTCATGATTGTCCAGTGCGTGTCAACCAACCTATGGTGTCAACAAGAGTAAACAAACAGGCTATTGGCTCTTTTAACCTTAAGGCGGGACTTCTAATCCTGTATCAACAATGCCATTAGCTCTTCTAATGTAAGGCGGTGTCGTTAAATAATGAATTGCGTAATTATTGATGATGATTGACAACGTCCGTCATCATTTATTTGTCATATTATATGAAATATCGACCCGACTTTTTTTGGTCATTATTGATTGTACCGTAGAAGAAAAATGTCATACAGGTTTGCAACAAAAATGAGGGTTAGAAAACGGTAAGTAAACTTACTTGAATTGTGCAATGCAGTGAGAATTTCTGCAGGTATCTTACAGTTTTCTCTCAAAGTAATGGCCTGGTAGAAAATAGATATACCGCAAAAGCTCTGTAATAAATATGTTATTAATTAACTTGTTAATCCATTACTAGCTCTAAAATATTTCTTTAGCTAAAATTGATCTTTGAATTATTTAAAATGGTTTTAAAAATGCAATTGTAACACATGCAAGGAAGTATCATGCGCAAGTCATGGAAATTCATTGGTAAAAAAAAAGTATGGGAGCCCTCTGGTACATGATGAAAAATAACTAAATGTAAGGAAATACTTAAATCCAGATGAAAAAAAACCTGTTTTTGTGTGAGTGTGTACTATTATCATCATATTTGTCTATTTCCTCCATTACTGTATATCTGACTGTCCCTCATCACCTCATAATAGCTTGCTTTTAGAGAAGTCATAGCTTTTGAAAAATGATTGTAAATAGTTCATCTGGATTTGATGGTGCACATAGTTCCTTGACTCATTTCATCTTTATCTGGTGTCTGGCCCTTTGTCTTCAATGTTCCGTTGTTTCTATGTTTATGGTTGATACTATGTGTGTGTTTCCTGTGGTAGGTCTTTGTTGTGGCAGTCTGAAGGATGATAAGATCCTGATGAAGATGGGTTTGGGACTGGTGCTGGTGGGTCATGTGAACTTCTTGTTGGGGGCACTGGTACATGGAGCTGTGCTCAGACACATAAAGGTGTTCACTTGGAACAAGAAACTCGTCTACCCCATCTCCAATGTCATCGCTCTTGTGGCAGGACTTATGGTTTGTCTGTCTTCAAAGTTGTAATGCGTTTCTGTTTGTGATCATGCTCAAGTTCCTGAGTTAATAAGCAGGTTTGTTAGTTAAAACTGCAAACTCACCTGTTCCACTGAATGAGTCCACACTGTGATTTATACATCTGACCATGTTATAACCTGCAGGCAATTATTGGTGGAATCTCAGCTATTGTTCTCTCAAAGAACAAGAAAAACCAGCTGCTGGTGAGTAGACACAAGCACACAATACTGTCCTTTTTGTAATGACTCCGTTTGTGCTTTGTGTTTTTGCTGTTCATTTGCTGCCACTGCAAAACTTGCACTTCAGTTTCTGTAGAATAAAATACAGTATTCATGTATTATTCATTTCTGAATGCATTTTATCCTTGTTGCAGAGTTGGTTTCTTCTAGTTGTGAGTGTCTTGGCTGTTCTCTTGGGTGCCGCCTCTGCAGTGGGAATCACTGTTGCCACAGTGAGGGCCATAATGTGGGAAGGACACACTTTGTTTGCCCACTGTGACCTGCCTGCCAACATGACCTACTACAGCATCACAAATGAATGCCCCTTTGACCCCACACGCATCTATGTGAGTCAGTAAATCTCCAGTCTGATGGATCCAAGTGTAATCAAATACAAATGAATGATATGAGCCTCATAAATGGCGTTTTTAAGAGTTCAGTAATCTCAGATGCATGGAAGTGTCATGCAAAAATCATGGAAATTCGTTGGTGAAAAGCAGTGGGAGCCGTGTGGGACATGATGCAAAATAAGCAAGTTAAAGGAAATACTAAAATAATTAAAACAAAAAATGTTTCTCTCTCCAGGGTACTACATTAATCCTATGGTTTCCATTGATTCTGATGTCACTTGTGGAGGTTGTGTTCTCCTGCCGCTGTTTCTTGGCTTGCACTTCTTTCCTTCGGTTGCACTGCCCATGGAGGAGGAATGTCAGGGTAAATGGAGCTACATGCAATGATTATGATTATTTCCTAAAGGATATACTTGTTCTTGTTGGGCAGTGTAAATGTAGCATTAAAGGTTTACTTGCATTTGAACTGAGTGCATTCAAGGTACAAATTAGAATTTGATTTGATATCATTTTAGGTTCTAGGTTATGTTTTAAGTGTAATTTTGCATGCCAATTCCACATCATACCTGATAAATTGTGACATTTTGTGTTTTCTGAATGCAATGTAAATGTTTGGGTTCAGGTGCGTGTCCAGCTGCCAGAAGAAACCGCACTGCCACCAGGAGACGAGCCAAATGAGGAGGAGCCAACAGAACAGAACAACCTACTTGACAAAGACACGGTTGCTGTGGAGACTAGTGATTGGCTATAATTCATGAATATACTTTACATGAACAATAGAAGCTTTTCAGAATTGCTGTATGACAGTGGAGCAAGAAATACCAAGTGCCATTTCCCACTAAAGTGGCTAGCAGCTGAAGAGAGGTGATGCTCTTATATCTTTGCCTTAGTTCAGCACTAATGTTGTTTCTCAGTCTTAAAGGGTCAAAATGTGTGACCAAGGCAAATGCTATTGGTTACACCATGTAAAGTGCACAATGTTTTAAATATTAAAATCATTAACATGTATGATGTGCTTGTTTTATGTTTGTTACATTTTTTTCTACACTGATGGGATTCCTTGTTACAGTACATTTGTACAAAATATTTTTCTATTTAAAACTTGAGTTTCTGAAATTGCTCCTAATAGGATTGACGGGTCAAATATATGTATGTCTGTAAGTATCTTGTCTATTGTGCTCTTTTCTACTAATTTTATTGCTCACATGTGCTTAGACACGGTCCATAAAATTTGTGCAAAAATTTGGGTATGATGATCAAAAATATTTGTTTTCTTAAAGTCTGAGAAAGTCCTTGGCTAAAAGCAAATTTATTTTTTTTAACTTAGAAATATCAAGTTTAATATTATTCTTGTTACATTAACTTCTAATAAGGCAAGCAACGTTGTTGTTGTTGTTGTTTGTTTGTTTTTTTACCTTGAAATATGTTTCATAATTTTGTTTTGAAAACACGTAAACACCAAAATTAGTTTTTACAGGAAGATGTAGATATTTAATAGATTTAGTCACAGTGAATCTGAAAGTAATTTGTCAAAACAGATGAAATGAGACAGAATGAGGCCCATTTATCTCTTGGACTGTTTTACTGGCTCAATATTTCATGATGCAATTATATATGCTTTTATAAAGAATAAACAGACAAATCTGAGAACAGAATGAAGAAATAATAAAAGCTCAAAGGAAGGAACAAAGCAGGGCGTTCACTCATTCATTGAGAACACAACTGTAGTCCAAGATTTACCTGTTGGGTTTGTCATTTAAAAAAAATATTTTTCCATCTGCTAAAACACTGTACATGCACCTGGTTTACACATAAACTTTGTGGACAAAGCTAAGGCAAAATCCATGTTTGAACAGTTAATCACGATTATTGAAAATATTTTAATTAAAATCAGTTTTTTTTCTTTTAACTAAAGATGACTTTAACTGTATTTTGAAATATTTTTCAATACAAGTCTTTGATGTGACCCCGTGGATAAATCTTTTCAGCAGGGCTGCTCCTGGTACTGTCTCTCTGTGGCTGTGAAAAAGTCCTCTAGAACACTGCGCAGATACTCAAATGTGGGTCGATTGTCTGGGTTGTCTGTCCAGCAGTGTTTCATGATATTATATAGGTCCTCGGGGCAGTTATCGGGGCAAGGCATGCGGTACCCTCTCTCAAGGTTTGCAATCACCTCTGGGTTTGTCATTCCTGAAAAAAGAGTAACACTGTTAATCAAAATCAAAATGAGCCCAAACAGGAAGCACATTAAGCCTTTTTTTAACCTGGATATGGGATTCTTCCATAGGTAACAATCTCTGTCAGCAGTACTCCAAACGACCAGACGTCTGATTTGATCGAAAAGGTGCCGTAGTTTATGGCCTCAGGTGCCGTCCATTTGATAGGAAACTTTGCACCTGTGTGATTCAAGGCATATTTTTACATCTCTGGTGTTGCAGCCAAACTTTCTTTCTCTGGTAATCTAATCCTAAAACAGGATATAACAGAGCATGATATAGATGCTGCCTTACCTTCTCTGGCAGTGTATTCGTTATTTTCAATGAGACGGGCGAGGCCAAAGTCAGCAATCTTGCAGATGAGCTCATCAGACACCAAAATGTTGGCAGCTCTCAGGTCTCTGTGGATGTAGTTCTTCTGCTCTATGTAAGCCATTCCATCTGCGACCTGCAGGGGGCAGTGCAGTGTTAATAGTAAGGCAGAATAGCATACTGCCATGCTATTATTTCAGCAGTATATAATATGTATATTATGCAAAGTATGTATGAAGTACAGAGATGACTATCGGAGAATACTGTGCTAGATACTGTATTTCAGTGTGCTTTACATAACCTTCTATTTCCAGGGTAAAAAATGAACTGCAAATAATATTTGCAGACTCATTATTATGACTAATTATTTTAATATTATTTTACTTTAATTACACTGCCATTCTATATTATTTATGTATTTGTTTATTTATTTATTAAGGTTTTGAAAAAGTCCCTTATGGTCACAAAGGCTGCATTTTTTTAGCAAAAATACAATAAAATTATTAATATTTTAAAATATCATTACAATTTATTATACATTTCAGATATTACATTTCTATTTTAATATTCATATTTTTAAATGTAATTTATTCTTGTGATGGAAAAGCTGAATTGTCAGCAGCCATGATACTTTTTAACATTATAAATATCTTTACTTTCACTTTTGAATTGAATGCATCCTTGCTGAATAAAGTATTCATTTCTTCAAAAGAAAATAATGCAATGTGCAACATGATGAAGTCATGTGACAACAATGTTGCATACTATTTTTGAACAATTGTTGCATAGGTGTAGGTGTTTCACATACTAATTTTACAAAGCAGTACGCAGTAGGCTTGTATTCATTCCAAACATAACCCATGTTACACACACAGACAGAGGTCAGTTCCTGAGGCAGGGAGGTTCTTGCTGTAACTTCCCTTGATTTGACTTTTAACCCTCACTGCTCCACTCCACCCAGCACAAACCAAAGATTTCATACACAGAAGGCTGGTTGCTGCTATACTTCCTGATGCATCATCTTTCTTATTTCAGAACAGTAAAATAGATGGCTGAACTTCTCAGAAGTCTGCTATTTCTGAATCAGCACCACAGTCAGTGTGAGAGTGAAGTACAACTGTTCTCCCAGATCAGCTCTCTAGTCTTCCTGTCATTTTCTTTAACTCCTTCACACGAAATTAGACTGTGATCTATGATTGTGGGCAGATACTATTATAGCTTCTCTGTATGTGTATGTGTGTGTGTGCAGATGTGTTATGATGGGTGATGCGTGATGGTAGTGTGATTTTTCACTTTTTGTAGAGAATGTTGCACTATGACACCGTGTACATCTTTGTTCAAGGAAGTCATAGCTCAAAAACGTGTTGTTTTGATGTGAACATGCCTCACGGTTTTGCCTCAGAACTGACAGGTTAGCATAAACGTGTGGGTATGCATCTCATTTGTGTGTGTGCTGAGAAGAAGCAACAACCTCCACATATTAATTTCACCAAGACCTAACAAAATCCTTGATGCAAGTCCACTCACTTCATGGGGAGAATAGCTGAAGGATATCACACAGCATCTAAGCTGATCCCTGAAGCGAATGACTCTTTTTAATAATGCTTCAAAATCATCCCGCCTCTCACTTTCTCTCTTATCTTTTCTCTGCCAACACTTCATTGAATATCTGATACCATCATTTTTTCACGAAAGAGAACATCTCCTTACACCTATCATGTCAGATGATCTCTGTGACCCTCTGAACTGCACCCCTCTAGCAATGCTACTCAATAACATCAGTTTTCTCATCTTCACACTTCAATCACTTGAGCCACATTCACTGTTAAAGACATTCATGCCATGAGTGATCAAAACCATCTGATTTTTAACCTGATCAGTCGATTCTAGGAGAAAACTCAGAGCTGAATCAAAACAAAACTCTACTCAGAAATTACTGTCTGTTTGTGAATAGCTCATGGAAATACAATCAGATTTTACACTACCGTTCCAACAGGATCTGTTCCCACAATAATTAGATATTCTCAACGAAGCATGGAGTGTCATTAATTAGGTCAAGAATTACTGTGACCTAAATAAGACCTTTGTATGGTCTTTGTGTACAATATTATAGCAAGCAAACAAAGAACTGTATGTTTGGTCAGTGAATGTAAATATAATATCAGTAAGAAACAGAGCACAGAGCATCTGATTCTGATCTCAAATAATGTATTATGAAAAATGATTACAATTTTTAAAAATTATTTTAAAATGTAATTTACCAGTCTTCAGTGTCAAATAATCCTTCAGAAATCATTCTAATATGCTGATTTCATGCTCAGAAATAATTTATTATTTATATTGTATAGTATATGTATGAACACATTTATATTGCATGTCAGTTGGTAGTTTGGCCTGGGTAGTAGTACAGTTGTTGTACTAAGATGTCTAGACTCGTTCCAGCACACACAGTCGTGCTCATTGTTAACCATGAGATTAGGAAGCAGAGCAGCGGCTGAGTAATGCTGCCGTCACAAGCTTAGAGACAGTGGTCAAACAGAGGAATGAGTGATAAACAGAATATACAAGGGAATGTAATGTAGACTTGAGCTTGTAACACATACAAATTTGGGTCAGTTTGTTTCCTGTGAGGTACAAATGTCTCACCCCTGATTTCTTGAGTACAATACTGACCAAAAAAAAAAAAAAGGTGCAGCCTACCTGGGCAGCCATATCGATCAGTGTATTGATGGTTAAAGCACATCCTTCTGGAGTCTTCAAAAAATCCACCAGGCTGCCTAAAATTAGAGATAACACAACATTTTAACATACATATAAGTTACATACACAGCAAAACAAGATATCACAGAATTTTGTAAACCGTAAATGTTAAATATATAGATTTTTGAAATATTGAAATATGCCCATGGCATTTTCAGCTCCTAGCATGCACTGCAATGGACTGAATGGAAAGATTAAGTATAAAAAAAATTGCTTTGATTTTTTGAACACTTTATTTATAGTTCATAAGTCATCTGTCTTGTCTTCAGCAGCTTTTTAAAACATTCTTCAACCATAACTGAATGTTACCGTAAGCGTGCTCTCTCCATCAGTCACTTCAGTTCAAAGGCAAAAGGAAACAGTAGATAGATGAATGCTGTTGTTTTGGTGCATAAAACATTCTGTATGTTCTTCTCAGAGTTTACGAGAAATGCAAATAACAGCATTCAGATTAGATCCAAGAGCTAGAACATAACAACGGCAGGAAATTAGTGCAGCCAGTTTGGATTAGTCACTGAGATGTTTCGTGTCAAAGGCCAAAGTTGTTGCTTTTGAGAATTTCCTTCAGGGTCAGTCTCACAAAGGTGCAGCGGAACATGCCCCGTTAGGAACTCAAGTAATCAGCCATACACACTCCTTTCATCTCAGGTTGCATTAGGGTGTAAAATTCAAGGTCGTGGTTAAGTTTAGATGAAGTTCCCATGTTTTGCATCATTCAGTCATTGTCTCCATTGTTAAAATGACAGAGGGATGGAAAAAGGGCACATCAACCTCTTCTTTAAAATAATACAGGCAACAGTTGTGCTTTAAAACACATCACATGCACCCTAAACAAAGAATTGGGAGATTTACAAGCTGAGCATAGTGTTCCATCAGCTTCCTGTAAGAGAGAACACAAAGCGGGACCATTCACGAGCTGCGCCACCAGCAGGCTGACGTGGTTGTAATGTGGCTGTCTTTTGTTACCGTCAGCGTCAATATGACATTCTGGAGGCCCAACAATCCTCTTAGGCGCAGTGAGACTGACAAACCACACAAACAATCCATACTGGGTTACACATGGAAAACGTACATTGGAATACGCCTGCGATGACGACCTAAGGTGCCATTGTTGTATTAAAACGAGAAAAGATAGGGTGTGGAGGTCTTTTTTGTGAGCACCTGTGACCATGGTGACCATTTATGAGTCTGATTTGTTGTGGTGGGTGAGTTTCTGGGTGGTTGGGTCTAAATTAGAAAGCATTCCCGATAATAGTCTATGGAACAAAGACCTACTTTCTATAAATTAGGCTTACACTGTGTTTCCTCTTTTCTCTCTTCCTCTGTCCCGCTGTTTTCTGCCTCACTCAATGTCTCTTCAATGTGATGGAATTTGCGCTGTAACTGTGAACCTGCTTTCTACGTCAAGTCCGGTTTTGCTGTGCATTGCTCTAATTAGGTTGCAGTGAGATGTGGTGTGTGTGTACAAGCGGTTTATTATGCATTAGTGGTTAGAGAAACATTAAGCAACACAGCTGCAGCTATAAAGATCTTCAGCTCCTCTGAAACAACAACATTATTAACAAACCAAACAATATTATAGGATCTTTAGAGAAATCATTCCCCTAGAATTAAAACAGTGTCGTAATGTTGCTTCAAACCTCTATGGTTTTCTTTCTTCAGTGGAACGCATTTCTTTCTCTGAAGGAGCATTTTAACAAAGATTCATAGTGCACTTTTAAATACAATGAAAGTGAATGTAGACCAGTGGCTGTTAAGCTCCAAAACACAAGCAAAAAGCAAATCTTAGTCCTTAGGACTTGTGCAACATTTTCCATTTCATGTGAAGTCGTTTTATGCCTTAAGCTTGACAGCTTATAGTCAAAATTCTGTTAAACATCTTTTGTGTTCCACAGAAGAAACAAAGTCATATTAGTTTGCAATGGCATTAGGGTGAGTAAATGATGACAGTATTTTCATTTTGAGCGAACTAATCCTTAGGAGAAAAGGAGTGGTAACAGATTGAAAATTGTTTGAACATGTTTTGAAAAAATGGGACTTCTGAAACGTGCATCAGATCTGAGTATAACAACAATAACATATTGACAGCTAAAACAGAATGATGTGAGACAAAACACAAGCACCTCATGTGTTCTACAAACTGAAGTGGGTCATTTTATGTTCTAGAACACTCAACACCAGATATGAAACACAAGCTCTGCATGCCGTTCATAAGAGGGTTACGAGGGACGTCAAAACCTCTTAATGAACAATTACAGGCATGAACCAGCTTGTTTCATTAAACACCAGACATTATGAAGGAATAAACACGAGGGCTGTGACTACCATAGATATTGAGGGGGACATGTCCCCTCAAATATTCAGATTAGTGGTTGAGCGATACAAGTTTTTCATTTCTTCCCTCTGTAATCTTGAACATTTTTACACTACCATTTAAACATTTGTGGTCAGTAAGTTTTTTTTTTTTTTTTTTAGTAAGGATCAAATTAAATTGACATATACATTGTTACAAATATATATATATATATATATATATATATATATATATTGTACTGTTATTTTAACTTTCTATTAATCAAGTAATCCTGACAAAAATGTATCACTGTTTCCACAGAAATATTTAGCAGCACAACTGTTTTCAACTGTGATAATGAAAAGAAATGTTTCTTGAGCACCAAATTAGCATATTAAAAGGATTTCTGAGGAATCATGTGACACTGAAGACTGGAGCAATGGCTGCTGAAAATAGAGGTTTGCCATAAATTACATTTTACAATATATTAAAATACAACAAAGTGATTTTATTGTAATAATATTAATGTTTTGTAACACAATATAACTGTTTTTACTGTACTTTTTATCAAATAAATGCAGCCTTGGTGAGCATAAGAGACTACTTTGAAAAACAGAAAAAGCCTTACCAACCAACTTTTACCAACTTTTGAACAGCAGTGTATATTTTTTCTAAATCTTGATTTTATGAATAAACAGTGGAATCTAAGTGCTGTATTCTAACAAAGCTGCGTGTATAATCATAGTTAAACTTAAAAAGGCTCATAGATGTGCATTCGTCCATATAAGTAAAAGAGGCAGACCACATGTCTGTAAATAGAAAAACGCTGCGGTCAATGAAAGAGACTAAAAAAAGTTGCCCCTCAAAAATACTGCACAGTCAAAGGAGGCGTTTTATGTTGCTCTGCTAAGAATCATTCAGGTGAGTGAGGGACACGTATTGAGATGCCTTCAGTATCTTCAAAGTCTTGAGAAAGCTTTGTTTTCATAGAGCAAACACGAGTGAGGAACTGCTGTGGGCTTAACACACACAAACAAAACTCAGACAGTGCTCATGGTCCTGATACTACTCAGACCTGTTAGATCATGAAACCCTGATGAAAGTATAAATGGAAGTTTACTCAATGAATGTATCTGTGTTTTGTAAAGGAAATTCAGGTGGGACGCAGGGATGAATCATTTAGTACTAGACATAAAGGCTTTGTCATTCCATTGAAGTCTCCCCTCTCTCTTGTGTGTAAGTACATTTTCGTATCTCACCATTCTCCATGAACTCGGTGATGATATAAATGGGCTCCTGCGTAACCACAGCGAAAAGTCGCACCAGTCGAGGGTGCTGCAGGGCCTTCATCAGGTTCGCTTCAGCCAGGAAAGCACTGATGGACATGGTACCTGCCTTGAGACTCTTGATAGCCACCCGACGGTTGTTGTTATATAGCCCTATAAACAGAGAGAGAGGATAAATGGTTTTTGTCTCATTTTAAATGAGTAGCTCACCCATAATGAAAATTCTGTCATCAAATTTCTCATGTTGTTATAATCCTGTATGACTTATTTTCTTCTGTGGAGCACAAAAGAAGAATGCTGCTAACCAAACAGTACTGAACCCCCCCCCCCAAAAAAAACCCACTGACACAAAATACAGGTGCATCTCAATAAATTAGAATGTCGTGGAAAAGTTCATTTATTTCAGTAATCCAAACAAAAAAATAGGAAACTCGTGTATTAAATAAATTCAATGCACACAGACTGAAGTAGTTTAAGTCTTTGGTTCTTTTAATTGTGATGATTTAGGCTCACATTTAAC
>JAFVLL020029664.1:0-32366 GCA_021397915.2 Tor tambroides | reverse complement strand
ATTCCAACGTAACAATATGAAAAAAGACAACATATATTGTGCATTTGCAGCCTGCTTACGATATATCCCATGAATAATTCACTGGATTGCACTAAAAATCTCAGTTTTTTTCTACCCAAATCCTTTTTACTTCTAATCCCTCTTAGCAGTGTTTACTATAAAGTTTCCAATGCAGGTAAATACAATATTTGTTATCTGTCAAAATGACAGAAATCACTTTGAAATATTATCACACAATGTTCCAGTTAATGAACATTTTTGATTGAGGCAATATATTACTAAAGTGATATTAGACATGTCTTTAATATTGCTATGGAAATATATTTGCGGTTGTCAATTTTCTTTTTTAGCAATTTAATGCTTTTACACTTTTAAATATACTTTTAATGTTGAATGGTTGAAGGGTGAGTAGAATAATGCCACCTCATTGTATTTATTTTTTCAAAATGCTTAATATAGCATTCATAGAGTGAACCTTTTCCTGATTGTTTACAGGTAAGTGGAAGTTGCTCCCATAATTCTTGCAAAGCATTATGGGATGTAGGAAAAAGTTGGATACTTTGAGCCCAATCAGAGGATGACTTTGAATCTGCTGAAGTGTTTCCAGTTCCCAGTACTGTTTGTCAAGATGGTGCCACGGATGGCTGCCTCCGTGTGGAGCTCTCCAGTTGTTGTACTGTTTTTGTTAGTTTTTCCAGGTTTTTTTTGTTTCTGAAACATGATCAGTTTTACCAGGGATGAACTGCTGAACATTCGGCAGAACACACCCACACAATCTTCTACCGGTTTTGGATTACACAGATGTTTTGCTGAATATTGTAGTTGGCAGAGCAGCGGCGCTAATCAAATGCTTTAGGATGCACAAGCGTGGAAAGCGAGCCGGCGTGCTCATCAAGCTCAGACTGTGTGGCTTTAGAACAGCGCTGCCTGCTATCAATCTGGCGAATCTCCGCTCTCTACCCAACAAAATGGGCGAACAACTTCTGCTCTCCCGGATAAATAAGGATTTTTTAAACACTGCTGCTCTATGTTTCACATAAACCTGGCTGAATGACACCATTCTGGAAAGCACACTACATCTGCCGGAGTTCCAGCTGTTCAGAGGGGATCTTGACACAGAATCAGTGGGGAAATCGCATGAAGACGGACATGCTTTTACATCACCGAAAGGTGGTGTACACATGTAACAGCACTAAAGAAGATGTGCTGTCCCGTCTAGAAGCGCTCTTCATCAGCTGTAAGCCTTTCTACTCACCGTGGGAGTTTTCCTTGTTCATTATGGTTAGCGCTTACATTCCTCCACAAGCGCACATAAGCGCAGCTTTACAACAACTGCCTGATCAGATCACAGACACAGAGCAACAACACCTGGACTCTGTTATTATCATTCTCGGGGTCTTTAATAAAGCAAACCTCTCAAGTGAACTGCCAAAATTCAAACAACACATTTCATGCCCCACCAGAGACAAAAATATTTGAGACCACTGCTACACCACAATAAAAGATGCATATTGCTCTGTCCCCAGAGCAACTTTAGGACTCTCTGACCACTGCCTGGATCATCTCCTCCCAACATACAGGCCAAAACTTAAATGTGCTAAGCCTGTAGTAAGGACTGTAAAGAGATGGACTAACGAAACAGAGTGGGCATTACAAGCCTGTTTCGACTGCACTGATTGGAGTGTTTTTGAAGTTGCTGCCACTGATCTGGATGAGCTCACAGATTCTGTAACATCATATATCAGCTTCTGTGAGGATATATGCATCCCTACCTGGACTTATTGAACATTCAACAATAATAAGCCATGGTTCACAGAAAAACTCAGACATCTTCATCAGGCCAAAGAGGATGCTTACAGGAGTAGGGACAGAATCTTGTACAATCAGGCCAGGAACACACTAACTAAGGAGATTAGAATGGCTAAGAGAAATTACTCTAAAAAGCTGGAAAACCAGTTTTCAGCCAACGACCCTTCTTCAGTGTGGAAAGGCCTGAAAGACATTACAAACTACAAGACACCATCCCCCAGCAAATCAGGCGAATCATCAACTTGCTGAAGACCTGAATGAGTTTTACTGTAGATTTGAAACTCCGGTCTTACACCCCACACCCGCTCTGATCATCTCTCCACACAACCATTAACACCTCCAGCAACCCCCCTCTCCCCCCTCCTGCACTTCAGATCAGTGAAGATGATGTGTGTCAGTTCTTCCGGAAGCAGATAAGACAGAAAGCACCAGGCCCAGACAGTGTCACACCAGCCTGTCTGGAAAACCTCCAGCAACCCCCCTCTCCCCCCACCTGCACTTCACATCAGTGAAGATGATGTGTGTCAGTTCTTCCGGAAGCAGAAAAGACAGAAAGCACCAGGCCCAGACAGTGTCACACCAGTCTGTCTGAAAACCTGTGCTGACCAGCTGGCCTCCATCTTTTCACAGATCTTCAACAGATCATTGGAGCTGTGCGAAGTCCCTGCCTGCTTCAAATGCTCCACAATCATCCCCATACCAAATAAACCCAAGATAACAGGACTTAATAACTACAGACCTTTTGCTTTAAAGTCTGTGGTCATGAAGTCATTTGAAAGACTGATGTTGGCTTATCTGAAGGACATCACTGGACCCTTACTGGACCACCTGCAGTTTGCTTATCAAGCAAACAGGTCCTTGGATGATGCAGTCAACATGGGACTGCACTTCATCCTGCAGCATCTGGATAAATCAGGGACTTATGTGAGGATCTTGTTCGTGGACTTCAGTTCGGCCTTCAATCCCAACACTCCTCCAGACCAAAACTAACCCAGCTCTCTGTTCCTAGCTCTATCTGTCAGTGGATCACCAGCTTTCTGACAGATAGGCAACAGTTAATGAGACTGGGGAAATTCATGTCAAACAGCTGCACCACCAGCACTGACACCCCTAAGGGTTGCGTCCTCTCCCCACTGCTCTTCTCCCTGTACACCAACGACTGCAACTCTACTGACCTCTCTGTGAAGCTTCTGAAGTTTAAGTATGACACTACAGTCATCGGTCTCATCCAAGATGGTGACGAGTCTGCTTACAGACAAGAGGTTGAACAGCTGGCTGTCTGGTGCAGACTTAACAACCTGGAGCTGAACACGCTCAAAACAGTGGAGATGATTGTGGACTTCAGGAGAAACCCCCCTGTACACCCCCTACTCACCATCATAAACAGCACTGTAACAACAATGGAGTCATTCAGATTCCTGGGCACTGATGGAAGTTCAGGTTCGTGAGGAAGTTCAACCTGCCATAGGAGCTGCTCACACAGTTCTACTCGGCCGTCATTGAGTCCTGTGCACTTCATTAACTGTCTGGTTTGGCTCAGCCACAAAATCAGACATCAGAAGACTACAGAGGATGGTTCGGACTGCGGAAAGGATTATTGATGCTCCCCTGCCCACCCTTCAAGTACTGTATACATCCAGAGTGAGGAAAAGGACTCAGAAAATCACTCTGGATCCCTCACATCTAAGCCATCTCCTTTTTGAACTTTTGCCATCTGGCCGGCGCTACAGAGCACCGAATACCAGGACAGCCAGGCACAAGAACAGTTTCTTCCCCCAGGCAGTCTACCTCATGAACAGTTAATGTTCTCCCCATTGTGCAATAACCTTATATTTATATATTATATTTATCCTATTTTGTTTATTTATATATACATAGAATTTTTTTTTATGTATTTTATTTAATTTTTTATAAGATGTATTTTATTCACATCTTATTTTTTATTATCTGTGTGTTGTTGTTGCTGTCTCTGTGTACTGGAAGCTTGGGACACTAAAACAAATTCCTTGTATGTGCAAACATACTTGGCAATAAAGCTCTTTCTGACTTCTGTCTTAAGTGTGCCGTATGCATCAGAAGTTCAGCCAAAGTAACGTGTGTGTGACGTATGACTTAGTTCACATTGCAGGTCTTAATGCTCAGATCGGATTTTTTGCTGAAATCCGATTTTTTTGCGCTGTTGTTCACATTGTCATTTAAACGCGACTGCCATCAGTCTCATGTGTGAACCGTATACGGCCCTGAAGTGACCCGCATGCGCAGAAGACGACGTGACGTCAGATGCAGCGCACTGAGTTTGCGGAAATAAAAATGGATTCTGCTCGTGTTAGCGTGTGTTTAGCAATTTTTAAGTTAATGTGGAATCGGAGCCTAAAAAACGAAGTGATAGTATTGTCTATATATTGTCTGCCATTGTGATTTTAATCTTCCCGCCTTCTCCAGCGCAGAATTGTGACGTCTGTCGCATTTCAATGACATAAAAATCGCATGAAATCCGACATGGCCGTTCAGACTGAAGTCGCATTGCAAAACATCGGCTATGTATCCGATTTAGGACCACATATGAAAGTGGCCTGGGCCTGATTTGAAAAAAATCAGATTTGTGCTGTTCAGACTGTCATAAGAAAATCAGATATGGGTCACATTTGGGCAAAAAAGTCAGATTTGGGCCACTTTAGCCTAAAGTGTGAACTAAGTCTAAGAGGCTGAGATTAATGAACAATAAACTGGGTTAAGAGAACCAACCAAAATGTGATTTATGCATAAGTGTGGTTTGAGTTGCTCCTGCATTTGAAAGTTATTTTATGAATCATGATTTTTTCATGAAAACATTTGTACACGTTTAGTGAAAAAGACCAATGTGTTTTATGTATTTATGTTTACAAGATAAAACAGGTTAGTATGAGCTGCTGTTGTTTCTTTGCAACCTGTCAAATTATATTGGATTATCAGAAGCAGAGACAGAAATTAACAGGGCTTGGGGCAAAAATGTCCCCAAAATTTGAGATATGGGTGCAAAAACCCCTGTATGAGTTCTCGTTTTATATACGATATTTATAACATATGATATAGTTAAGCAATATCACTCAAACAAGAATGCTGCTTTGTCAGAATATCAGCATGACTGCAAACGTGACCTAACTCAGTTAAATATTTTTGGGCTCAACTAACTTTTAAAATATATTCCTTTACTGCCGTTGTACTTTTTTGTTTTACTACATCTAAATGAGTGATCATCAATGTCTTGTGATTAATGCAGTATACTGTAGATACTAAAGAAGTTTTTTTTTTTTTTTTTTCAAATACAAAAACTTTGCCTTTATATAACAATAAAATAAATCATCAAATTACATTTGATTTATTCATCTCTTTCTAGAAAGTTTTATAATTAGAGTAACAGTGTGTTTGCAGAGTTCCAACAAATTTTTTGTAACTTCACTTATGTTCAAACATTATCACAGTAAACTCTGAATTACACATTAGATTAGTCTTTTCCATGTAACCAGTCAAAACACCTGGAGGATGTATTATCAAAAAGCAAATATTAATCAGCTAAAATATGCACACAACACAACACTTACCGCATGTTGTTCTTCTTTCTTTGTTGGTGTGGTGGACTCACTACTTCCTCTGATTGGAGCTTCATCTTTTGAAACATAAGAAATAATGAACTTGAATATTTCTTCAGACATTTTAAATACTTTTATTCTATCTCATAGCAGTTATAATCTATATGTTCAGTACATGTAGGTTGGTACAGCATCTAATTCTACTTCTGAAGTTGTTATTAAGGGGCTGAAGTGGTTGTGATATAAGCTGTGTGGGATTTGTTTTGACACTGCTCAATATTTTATCTTTATTTGCAACTTCACTGCTTCTATATGTTATAATAATAAAATAACTTAAGAAGCAACAAGTATTTTTCATATAGAATGAGTCTTGGTTTTCATTTACTACTTAAAGTACTACTTTTTTTTTTTTTTTTGGAGTTTGGAGTTATTTTCCATGACACATTTTTTTGTTCACAACCAGAGGTAAGTATCATCCTGTTATTTACTCTTGGTTATATTAACTGATCATATTAACGAGCGTCTGTTATCAGTTGCTGATTCTAAACTGAGGATATTCAACCAGTTAACATTTCTTGAACCAATTAACCATAAAATCTACTACCATCAAACTTTGAATACATTGTTTATAATATTGTAATCAGTGAATGTTACAGTCTGGACTAAACTTGGGAAATATCAATGAAGAATCTGTTTTCTCACCACTTTCATGTTCACTGTTTTTCTGCTTTTCTCTCTGTCTTAATGCTGTGTTATACATCTCTCCAGTGTAGCACTGCCGTTGATTCTCATTAAACTGATGCTCGATCTTGTTCATCAGGTCTCTCATCTCTGATTGGTTGTTCATCATCTTGTTGCAGGTCTGATATCTTCCTCCACATTTCTCCAGCAGCTGCTCCAGATCAGGGTTTTTCTTCAGATCATCTATTATAGTGTCACACTCTTCTTCTCTCTCATAGGTGAAGAGAATCATCACAAACTGAAGAACTTTGTCACCAAATACTCTCTGAAGCCATTCAAGACCCATCTTATCAGCATCTGTTAACTGACCCAGTCGCACAATAAAGATGAAAGCGTGGATTTCATTTTCATTCACTAGTTGACCAACGTGATGATCCACATTTTCAGTCTCATGTAAGCCGGTCAAGTTGATCACTGACATGTGACATTCTGATATCTTCCTCTGTACAGGAACAATTCTGGATATTTTTTCATTTTCAATACGTGGTTGTATTTCTCCTAGTAGAATGTTTTCATGTTCAAACTGGACTGATTCAGAGTTTCCAGCTAATACAATGGTCAGATTGGAAAATGTGTAATCTAGAATAAACACCAAAGAACTGCTCGTAAATTCATCAGAATTCTTCAGAATATAAGAACATATCTGATCATTTGATTATTCTTTCATGACTACTTGGGTGCAGTGAATATTATGTTTTCCTACCCATGTCACTGCATGATGAGTCAGATGGTACAGTTGCCTTGATCATTTCTGCATTGCCAACAGGTTCGAAGTTGTTCCCCTCATCTACTGGCTGCTCTTTATCCTGTAAAGACAAACAGAATGTCCATTTCTCGTTATCATAATCTTAAATTCTTGCAAGTTTGCAAGAGTATGTACACTCAGTGGCTTTATAAGGTAAACCCTTTTAAGCCCTCAGAATAGACTGAATTCTTTGTGGCTTTGATTCAACAAGGTTTTGGAAACATTCCACAGATTCTGGTATAATCATTCGATGGATTAACTGAGTGAGTGTACATGGAACATTTAATCTAAATTCATTTAAATTTACAGTGTAATAGTGAAGACAACACATTTACCTTGTGTTCATCATCGGCTTGATTTTCTCTTCCTGATGTATTTGTTTTAGGACTGTGGTCTGTGGTTCGTTCAGTTTTAGGGGTTTGAGCTTGTGATGTGATGGGAACTGAAGTTTCATAATCATCTGGATCTGGATCTGTCATTATTTCACTGGAGAGAAAAGGAAATACCATAGAGGTCAGGTCTTAGACCACCTGATAGTATTTAAAAATCAGATATCGATGGAATAAATGGGGGTGTACATTTATCATTTATATATTTATCATCTTATAAGTTAGGTAACAAGACTGAATCCAGAAAACATTAATACCAGTAAAATGTTTAGTTAGTAAAAAATGCTATGAAGGCCAACTTTTTCCTCCATGGGTACTGACACAACAATACTGGTTTATTCTATTATATTGTAAATTATTTTTACCATTTTTTATTTCTCCAGCCTGTCAATAACACAAGTGAATCTACGTTATAGCTGTTGCATTGTCAAGATTTAAAGCATTAATGAGCTCCAATAACTGCAGCTCAGAAGATTCTACTAAAGCCCACACTGTAAAAAAAAATTACTGTAGAATTTACAGGATTTTACTTGCAAAAATGTTGCCAGTAAAATCCTGTAAATTTTTATTTTTTTATTTTATTTTATTTGTTTGAAAAGGTACCATGCACAATTTTAACATAAATGTTTCCATTTCATGCATTGTGCCGAATTTAGCCAGTGGCTACTTTTCATTCGCAGTCCCTTGGCAGGTAATCAAACACAAATGAACATAAAAAACAGAACAACAAACACATTCGGTACAGTAATACTTATACACATCCTATCAGAGCCAAAAAAGAATAGTAAAAATAATTTTCAGTTAGACCACAGCCGTATCAGTGCTTACAGATTTGAGTTGACTTTAAATAAGATTTTAGTTAAACGTTTAAACATTTCAATAGATGTGCACATCCTTGCGTCTTCTGGTAGAGTGTTCCATTGAATAGCTTTCACTGAGAAAGACGATGACCCAAAGGCAGAATGACGAAAAGGAACAACACAGTCGCTAATTGATGATGATCTAGTAGATCTTACCGAGACTGTAGAGCGAAAATGCACAAAACCACAAAGTACTGAAGGGGCCAAACCATTTAAAATTTTATATACCATACACAAATTTGAAAAAACACTAAAATTATTTAAGCTCAAAAAATTGTATTTCTCCAAGACCCTACAGTGGTGATATTGCTTAGGCTTTTTGTCCAGAGTTTTTAAAGTCTGTTTGTAAAGAGATTTTAAAGGTTTAATAACAGTTTCTCCTGCTTGACCCCAACATGTCAGACAATATGACAGATGAGAAAAGATTGTAGCATGCATAAAAGACTTGGCTTCATAAGTGGGGTAGACATTGTCTAATTTGTCTGAAGTTAATCAAGTTATATTTTGTAGTCCTCACCAGTTTCTTTACATGTTTTTTAAAACTGAGATTTGGATCCAGCGTTAAACCAAGATAATTAAACTCAGTAACAATTTCTATCTTATCACCATTTATAAAAATATCTGCATTGGAAGGACATACATTCATTTTAGAAAAAAAACCATCCCTTTTGTTTTACCAGTGTTCAAGGTGAGACACAATTGCTCTAACCACTGTGTAATCCTTTCCATAGAAACATTTAGCTTTTCAGCTGCTAACTCTGCTATTCTTGCGTGTAGAAAAATAATAATCATCAGCATAAATTTGCACTTGTATCCCCTCATACTGCTGTGGGAGATCATTAATGTACAGACTAAATAATAAAGGCCCTAATACTGATCCTTGGGATACTCCAGTTGTACAATTTAAATTATTGGAATGAACCCCTTTAATTTTTACACATTGCTGTCTATTTGATAAATATGAGGAAATCCATGCTAAAGCCCCAGATGAAAATTGGAACTTGGATAATTTAGAAAGGAGAACATTGTGATTAACCGTGTCGAAGGCTTTACGCAGATCTAAAAATATAGCACCGACTGTTCCACCTTTATCAAGCTTAGATTTTATTTGCTCTATTAAATGCAAAGTATCTGTTTCAGTAGAATGATTTATTCTGAAACCAAACTGCATACAGTGTAAACCAACCTTAGCTGTCAGTTGTTCAAGAACTACCTTTTCTGCAACCTGTGAGACTACTGGCAATATGATGATAGGTCTATAGTTACTAACCTCAAGATGATCCCCAGATTTAAAAATAGGAGAAACAATGGCTTGCTTCCATGCAGTAGGAAAAACACTATATTCAAACGATAAATTAATTAGATGAGAAATAACAGGAGCTAAAGTACCTTTGTGAGTTTTAAGAAACTTAAACCCCTTTCACACTGCATGTTGGTCCCGGAAAATTGCCAGAGTGCCTTCTGTGTGAAAGCAAACACGTCCTGGGATTAATTCCGGGACCTAGTTGGGGACCTAGTAACATTGCCGGGTTCAGTTTCTGTGTGAACAAAAGCCAGAAACAATGCCGTACAAGGCTGATGATGCGTGTTATCATGCAACTCTTTTACCAGGTGTTTTGAAGGCAGATCAATGTTCCTGATGAAAAAATGTGCGCAAACTGTAACGAAGCAGAGATCAAGGAGCTCCTCACTGTCCGCACTGAAGCGGAGATCATTCGCCAGTTAGTGGAATGGTACGCGTTGCATTACACATCACATCCTAATGTCACGTGTCTTTACGGGATCTTTACGGGTTGTGCGTGAACGCACGCACAGTTTCTGGAAAATCACTGGCAGTCTGAATGAACCAAAATCAAAGGATTACGGGACAAATCACAGCTCACATTATCTGTGTATTTTCTGGAATAGCTGTTTGAAAGAGGCTTTAGTATCAAATTGATGAACATCCCTACATTTAGTATTTTTTAATGAGCTAATGACTTTGTTAACTTGGTTTCGTTAGTCATGGCTAGGTTAAAAGCTTGGCTATCAACATCAGATGATAAAATATTTCTTTCCCTTTTTGCTAATTTTTCCCCCAATTCATTAACAGAATTAATAAAAATATATATATTAAAAGCAGTAGCAATGGAATAATCCTCTAGAATTAAATTTCCCTGAACTTTGATCTTGAGATCTCTTGGAGAATTTGTATCCTTCTGTAGAAGGCCGTTAACATTTCTCCAAATCAATTTACTGTTTCCTTTTGCCTTGTTCAATTGGTGAAGATAACTTGATTTAGCTACTCTCAGCTCTCGAATAACTTTATTCCGCAGTCCTCTGTAACAAAGCTTGTCGATGTCCCTACCTGACTTAATAGCCGTCTTTAATGCAGAGTCCCTGTTCTTCATCAACTTCCATGAGTTATCGTTGAACCAAGGTAGATTATTTTTATACTTAATTTTTTAATGAACTTTTATAGTAAATTTGTCCCTTACATAGTTAGTCCTATTGATGAGTGTATTGCAACCATACTCTACATCAGTGATATTCAAATCTGGCTTGCGAGATCCACTTTCCTGCAGAGTTTAGCTCCAACCCTGATCAACCCTCACCTACCTGTGATTCTCTAATGATCCTGAAGACATTGATTAGCATGCTCAGGAGTGTTTGATCAGGGTTAGAGCTAAAGTCTGCAGGAAAGTGGATCTCACGAGCCAGATTTGTGTATCCTTGCTCTACATCCTGAGAATATATCATCCCACTTTAAACTAGCTATTTCCTCATTAAACTCTACTAGCTTTCCTTTAGGTATACAACAGAAAACATTAGCAGAAGTTGTCTCTTTGTTTTTAAACCTGTTTTTAGTCAATTTCCAAGCAACCAAGGTTAAATTGTGATCAGATAACTCAGTGATCAAACTATAACTCTTGATTATCCTTTCAGGTTTGTTTGTGAATATTAGGTCTAACTGTGTCTTAGAGGATTTAGCAATTCTTGTGGGTTCTTTAATTATCTGATTTAAGAGATATTTGTCTGCAAAAGTTTTCGTTTTTTTTCTCTTTAATTTGTGCTCCCAGCCCAAGTTAAAATCACCCATAAGAATTATTTCTTTGTTATGATTACATTGCTTTAAAAATTCTGTGAGATGTTTATAAAATATATCGTTTACTGAGGGGGGTCTAATCACGCATATAATAATAAATGACATTTGAGGAGACAAAATTATTTTTAGCCCTACGTACTCCAAGTCGTTAACCGAGTTAAACACAAGGCGTTCACACTTAATACCATTTCTCACAAACACTCCCCCTTCCCGAAGACCTGTCACATCTAAAACATTGATATCAGGCATCATAAATACACTTGGAGATGATAATTGATGCAACCATGTTTCAGATATGCAAAGAAAATCCAGATTAGAATTAGATAATAAATGAGACAACTTTTCGTTCTTTGAAGCAATACTCCTGATGTTCAAATGTCCACCAAAAAGCCCTCTCGGTTTCACAAAACCTTCATCTGATTTACAGTCTGAAAGATTCTATATACAGTCTGCTTTCTTACCGCAGGATTTCGAAACATGGAAACGTTAAATGTCGTCGCTGGAGCCTCGGTAGATCTTGTAGAATCTCCGCCGGGCAGTGTAGAAGTATCGTACACTGGAGCATTATGTACGTTGTTAATTAAACACACTTCGCTGTTTGACGGGGCGGGTAAATCCACGGGAAATCCCCAGGCACTCACCCCGCCGTGAGAAGGCACTGAGGCCGTCCCCAAATGAGGCTCAACTCCAGAGTCCAGCTGAGTTACCGGGTTGACCGGTCCCGGATTTAGTTAAACATCCCCAGAGAGCAGCAGTAAAATAAGCAAGAGCCCGTGAGACTTTCGCGAAGGCGCAGCGAAACCCTGCTGTCTAGCAGCATATTTAGGCACCACAGCCCAATCTTGTTAATTGCTGTAAAATGGATTACAGTATAATACTGCAAAGCAAATTACAGTTAATTGCTGTATGTGAAATACAGTAATTTGTGGTATTTTTTACAGTAACATTGAATTAAACTTGTAGTTTATTTTACAGTAATATTTTGTAATTTCACTAAAGTACAGTATTTACCTGGCAACAAAAGTTGCCAATAAAATCCTGTAAATACCCCAAAATCCAAGATGATGTTGTAATAGTTTAACAATGAAAATGCTCTAAAAATAATAATTTTAACAGTAAACTGTAAATATTGATTTAAATGCACTATCATGAGCACTATCTTAATACATTTACAAATGAATAAAAACCAAGTCAAAGATTTTGCAAATAAATATTTATTAAAAATGGCACAAAGACATTGCAAGGCTTTTACTGGTAAAATAAAATTTTCAGTCTTTCAACAGTTAAAATCTTATCACAAAAATCACATAGCATCACAAAATAACGACAAATACCTGTTAACAATTTTTAAGCCATATTCTGAGTAGAACATTAACTTTCTATAAAAATGAAGGTCAATCAACAGAATTTGTATCATTTTGGTAAAAGATTTTTTGTTTAAAAGTAAAGGATTTAAAATAAAATGCTGGAATCAACATTATACCACAAATTCTGTTGTTTGAGCTTATGTTCTATTAAATTAAGAATATTCCTGCAAAAGACAATTTAATAAATACATACAGAAAGTCCTCTCTGAGACCTTTCCACTTGTTTTGCCTCTATGTATCCGTCTTGTATCCAGTGAGTGTTGTAATTCCAACAAAACATCTGCACATAAATGTAAGCAGAAGCTTTAGAATAAAGTTCAGTATTGAATGAAACTAGCTCAATAACATTATGCCACTTATACAATACAATCAGCATTTACCAGTACTTAAACTAAATAATTAATGTTTTTCACAAATGAAATTACTCAAGTAAAACATGTTACCTTTGAAAAAATTCAAGTGTGCAAAAGAAGCCTGCTCCCGGGACACCAGACTGAAGTTGTAATAAGACTGCAAATCCAGCCACAAAATTGAGGTATTAATTCACAACAACCTCACCTTCGAATAGTCAAAAGCCACTGGGTTCACCTGAAATGAATAAATATAAAGCAATAATGTAACCTACAATACAGTATTTCAATATAAAATGTAATCTAAAACACAATTTTATCAAATGATTTATAACAGAATTAATGAGAATTAATACATTACTTAATATAATCAGCTTCAGAGGGTCTTTAAAGGGATAGTTCACCCAAAAATGAAAATTCTGTCATTAATTACTTACCCTCATGTCGTTCCAAACCTGTAAGACCTTTGTTCATTTCAAAACACAAATTAAGATATTTTTGATGAAATCTGAGAGCTTTCTGACCCTCCATAGAGAGCAACACAACTGAAATGTTCCCCGGCCCAGAAACATAGTAAGGACATCAGTAAAATAGTCTGGGACATCAGTGGTTCAACTGCAATGTTATGAAGCTACGAGAATACTTTTTGTGTGCAAAAAAACAAAAATAAGGACTTTATTCAACAATTCTTCTCCTCCTCATCCCGTCTGCTGCGGCATGCCACCATTGTGGAGAGTATCACGACGCATGCACATGCTGTCCTCCGCTTGTAAACAATGCATGCGCATGCTGCTGCTTGCGTTGAATACGTCGTGATACTCTCCACGATGGCGGCACACCGCGGCAGAAGAAGAAGCCTGCTTACTCGCCGTAGAAGAGCCCTGGCAGTGGAAAGATGCTCCTTTTCAGCTCTTCTCCTCTGCGGCCATTCAGCGATCACAGAGGCTGCGCCCACAATGAAGTGGCGCTTGCTGAGACAGATTGCTTTCACTGTGAACTGAGTCTTGCCCTGCAACTTGGTTGGGGAGCACTGTACGAGGGCAGACCGTTGTTCGGCTCTTGGTCCAGCCTGGAGCAATGGCTGCACATCAACTCGACATGATGGCAGTTTTACTGTCTTGCCAGCCTTAACAGGGCACCATGTCCTCGTCCGTTCAGACAACATGAGGGTGGTAGCCTTGAAAAATCACCCAGGTGGTCTCAGGTCACACTCCCTTTACAGGATGGTGAGACGCCTTCTTTTATGGGTACAGTGCAAACTGCCCTCACTGATGCTGACGTCTGTCCATTTATATTTATGGCCCTTTGCACGTGCCCTGGCAGCCTGAGCATTGGTGTTTTGACACAGAGTTGACACAGCAGTTTCAGAAAAAAGCAATTTGAAGAGACTCATGGGAGTGTGTGCATCACATGGTCTTAGCTGTGGTCCAGGTTCCTGTGCGGGCAGGAATCTCAGAGCCTGTGGAACATGTCAGCATCAGTCTCTGTTTTCCATGGCCAAGTGGGCTGCTTATCTGCTTTGGCTCTCAGGTTCTTTTGCACTGTTATTCTCACATCTGAAATAAAAAAGTAAGCATTCTGTTTATACAAATAAACTATATTATTAACATTACTGTGATATTTACTGATACTAGTACTAATTTATCGAAATAAAGAACACAATTACCACATAGCACACATATTTTACCATACAATAAATAAATCAAATAAAAGTAACATCTATAAAATAGTGACTGCACACTTACTCTATAAGGGTTGAAAACTGAACGAGACCTGCGTCTCCTTCCTGTGCAAGATGCATGTGAATGTGAGAGTGGTGTATCCACAGTCCTAAAAGAATGTTGTAAACAATCGTTAGCATTTATTTTTCACAGTACCTTAGTATATGCATACTTCATGAGAAAACAGAATGCCAATAACAAAGAAACTACATTTTAACACTACTAACCACAAATAACATTACCATATAGGCATAATAAACGTAAAATTACTATACACTATAGTGTGCACTTACTCAGTATGATTTTCCAGCGAACTCAAAACTGAACACTCGCGTGCCTTTATAATTCAAGATGCCGGATATGCAGCCACAGTCCTAAATGAAAATTGAAACAGTTGTTAGCAATTACCAGATAATGCATACTGATAATAAATTCCACCACTGATAAGAAAGGATGCGCGTATATGTCTGTCGATGGATCACTTATTTACAGCTTGTTTGATACATTTATACCTCAGACGATCGCGAATGCCATTGACCGGGTATAACACATTCAAAACATTTACACCAGAACAGATATTCTCGAACAGAAGCTTAGTTATAGTCATAAACATAAGCATGCTTTGTATGTAGTTCTATTATACAATACAAAAACATTTTATATCTGGGAAAATAAATTATTATTGTTATAAACATCTACATATATTCGCGAACAGAGTATATCACAGTAAAGGGGCAGTTGTGGCCTAATGGATAGAGAGTTGGACTTGTAACCCGAAGGTTGTGGGTTCAAGTCTCAGGTCCGGCAGGGATTGTAGGTGGGGGGAGTGAATAACCAGCACTCTCTCCACCCTCAATACCACGACTGAGGTGAGACCCTTGAGCAAGGCACCCAACCCCCAACTGCTCCCCGGGCGCTTCAGCATTGGCTGCCCACTGCTCCGGGTGTATGTTCACTATTGTGTGTGTGCACTTGGATGGATTAAATGCAGAGCACAAATTCGGAGTATGGGTCACCATACTTGGCCACACACTTCCCTTTCCCTAAAGTTTTGTCTAAACATTCTTACTCTAACATTATTAACATTATAACTCATATTACTTTTATATCGTATTGCTGTCTATTTTATAGAACATCCTGGCGTCGTGAGACATTTAGATGCAGTGAGTGAATCTTCATAATGTTTCAGTTGATTATACATTTAGTCAGGAGTCACAGTTTGGAAAAAGTCTAACTAGTAAAATGTGTCCAAGTTATGTCACAGTAACACAATAACAACTAATGCAAGTAAGCTAATAAAAAGACTTACTCATAAATGATATCCTCCGCTGGATCAAGCCGCCGCATTCTTCTTCTGAGGTAAATACAAAGCTTATTCCTCTCAGCATGTCTTCTGAGGTAAATTCTGTCTTATTCCTCTTAGCGCGTCTTCTTCCAGAAACGAAGTAGCTGAGATGAACTTGAAGAAAAGTCTCGCTGCTTTGTGTTTTAAAGGGGTGTTGTGGGCGTTTATATGTGCGCGCATCTCACGTGGGCTATTGTAAAATCAAAAGCGAAAGTAGCGCGTTGGCGTGATCTAATTAGAGATAATGAAGTCAGACGGGAAGGACTGGACATCGCGTTGGTTTCATACAGATTACTTTATAATATTTGAGAATATTTGTTTTCGGTAAGAATTACTTCACTTAAAAGTAGACATGTCAAGCTTTCTATAGATATATCTCTCATGTCTCTGTCGAGTATTCGCTGAGTTTCAGTTCATTTTAGTGATGCGTTTCAAAGAGATATGCATGGAGACTGAGAAGACTGAAAGCGCTGAAGACTGAAAGAAGTGTTTTCTTGATATTGTGAGTGTACACAAATAAAAGTAGACCCTTTACAGATTTAAATTATGTATTACTCTTATATGTACGATCAAAAATGATGGAGCATTTTAATTTTTTTTTTCGCTGTTATTATTAAAATTGCAAGTGGCGCCACCGTTGACCCCAGGAGGTTAAGCTCCCTTTTTAGTGTATTAGCTCGTTATATTTGTCTGCTTTGTGTAAATTCTAAACTTCCTAGTAGGTGTTTGTGTTTACAATCTTTTCTGGTTTAATAATTAAATTTTTTGTTTGTTTGTTTTTTGTTCTTTATATTTTATCGTTTAAGTTGTAAGTATTAGTCTTGTTGTTAAAGATTTTTTTGTTTTGCTTATTAGGAGATTATTTTGGTTAACTTTGTTTCTTGTTGCAGAAACCGAGGTTTCAGGGCAGGCCGCTAGTTGACCCTCGTGTGCAGTGGTGGGACTCTGGCAAGGTGTGCAGCGTGTTCATACTTGACCTTGTGTGCATAGTGTGACCTGTGCACTGGGTGGTAAGATTTTTGTGATATCGGAGCCTTGTGCTCATTAACTAGTAGGGGTGTAACAAGCCATCGATATGGATCGATACATCAATCAAATGTCTAAACGATACAATGTATCAATGCCACATGTAAAATATCGATATCTATAGTATAAATAGACACCTTTATTTTGGCACTGTCCACATTTTCACGCAATGTCCATCTATGCATTACCACCAACACATGCATTTTCACTCAGGACTCGATATAACGACTGCCCGAAGGCACAAGGTGAGCGGAAAAGACGCTCTGTATAGTTGATCGAATTGTCAAGCACTGTGTGTGAAGTTTTCTGAGCGCAGTGCTGCACACATGCACACTGCATCAAAATGCACGTCTTGGCGAATATCCTAGTAAACAGTCTGTTAGGCCTATGTCTTAATGTAAACAGTTGAGGAAGAAAACGCATGTGCACTAAGCCCATAGTAGCAGCCGAAAAAATTCTCAATTTATTCTCAAAATTTATTTTTCTACATTAATGTATTTTTTCCTACAACTGGAGTAATTTGTCTTTGTTGTTTCCTAATGAGGATTTACACTATTTTACACATTTTAGCACAGAAGCCTGAAAGACATTAGGCTTGTTTGAGATGCATCGGCGCTGCGCACACCGAATGACCTCAAAGTACGTTGAGAGCAATTGGAGACCAGACAACTCTTTATGCTTTTGAATTGCTCTCATGGTACTTTGATGACATACGCCGATCAGTCTGCGCAGCACCGAGGCATCTCGAACAAGCCTTTTCTTGACTGTTGTCATGTCATAAGATTACTGATCTTACGTGTGATTTGATTTTTTTTTATTTTTCCAATTATTTATTTTTCTTTATTATCATTATTATTATTATTTATTTATTTATTTAAAGTGTAGGCCTATTGTTTTGTTGTGAATGTCCAAATTGAGGTACAGGATGAGAAAATATCAGATAAATGTTCATGTTATATAAATTGGTTGCATTTGTAAGTTAATAAAAATGTAGATGGTTATTTAAAATAGGCACATAATATCATAATATCGATAAATCGACCTATATATTCTTGAATCAAATTGTATTGTAATCGTATCATAGAATTTTTTGAGGTATCGGCAAATATTGCTTCCCTGCCATTGGTAAGGCTCGGTTTCATTCCTTATGTTTTTTTGAGTGTTCTTCATGTTTGTTCTAGTCCTGGTCCCACCATCTTTTAATGATTTTAAAATTGTTGTTTGATTGTTAAAAAAGTTTTGCATTTTGGTATCCACATCTCAGGCCCTTCTTTTTGAAACCAAGCTCCTGTGTGCCATTTTTCAGTGATCAATTCATATGTATTAAGATTTCCCTGTTTGACAGGGTGGCATAGTCAGTTACATATGCCTCACTACACGAGCAAAGCCCCTCCCCTTTAGGATGAGCCTTGAAGTAAACAACAACAACAAAATCATATCAATGGTTATCAATGGAGAAGAGGCTTCAGAATGCTGAATAAACTGCTTTTTTGAGGAAACAGCTTATTGTTTAATTTGTCATGAATTGACAGACCGTATGCTAATCTTCAATGTGTTTTCATCAAGTATTTATTTTAGAGTGCGCTATTTGGAATTCACAAATGAAAAATTGCTGTTTTATAAGAAACGTCAGACAATTTTGTGACATTTTGTAGTATTCAGTTCATGGCACTACTTATTCATTTCAATGGCTGAATACAGAATAACACAGTACCACACTACTCATGCTATTTTTATAACATCTTTATATCGCAAAAGCAGCAAGAGCGGTATGTTTGTATGCTATTCTGAATTCCGCCAATGGTATCCACAAACAGTGGGTGTGTCTCTGTCAGCTCCCTAGCTCCCAACCTTTTGAATCAGTAGACCTATATCATGTACACGAATCCGGGCACTGGTAAGGACCCTGGTCCACTACTCATTGGGACAGTGATTACTCAACTGACATTATAAGTATATAATATAAGTAACTCAATTGAGTTATAAGTATGTCAAACTGTAAAGACAAGAGCTCTTTGTATATATCTGGGAATGGAGAAGTGGCATATAAATTATCAGGCAGATAATTTTTCATTTTTCTCAGTTACCTCTCAAACCCAGAATATGAAATTATTTCTCTCTAATATAAGCTTTTAGACTTTCCCACAAAATAGCAGCGGAAACATCTAGACTTTTATTTACCCTGATAAAAAAATCAAACAAACTACAAGCATGATCAGCAATAACAATAGCTTCATATCTACAGTTATCCACATTTGGGAGAAGGGATCAAAGACCACCTTTGAGTGTAGAAATGGAATAGATTAATGTAGCAGAATTGCTACACCTCTGGATTTACCAGGAAATGAGGAATGGAACATTTGTCCCACCCATCCACTCAATAGTCTACGCTGGTCCCTGGCTCTATGATGAGTTTCTTGTAAATAGACTATATGAGCATCTAAGCGGGACAGATGATGTAGAACTTTGATTTGTTTAATGAGATTATTAAGACCTTTACAGTTAAAGCTAACGAAATTTATACCACCCCTGCTGGACAATCTAGGATGAGGCATAGCGCAAAACAAAATAGTCCATGGTGCCTCCACCTCCTGGTTTAGTTTCATATTTAAAAGTATCATTTTATTTTTCCACCATTTTTATTTTTATTATTTTATCAAGACATTCCTCAGTAAATGTGGATGTTTCAGATGAATTTGAGGAGTACTGGCCTGGCCTTGGGCTCAACCTTTCAGTCTTGGTCTATTTTGGTCTTGACACCAGGGGCGCAAAAAGGGGAGTATGCAGCATATGCAGTGCATAGGGGCGCCGCACATAGGGGGGCGCTATTTTGCAGAAATCATTGTGTGAAAATCTTATTTAATAAAACGTTATAAATAACCAAAAGCTTAGTTGTTAAAAATGTCATGAAACATTTTTATTTAATGTTTTTGTAGCATTTTAATGAGTTCAAAAATGTATTTATTATAAACTTATTAAGACGCGGAACCGCCGTATCTCTTTATGACAACAAACGGGAGACTTTTCAGACGCGCACTTCAGCTTTCCCTAAGCGCGCGAGTTAAAGAAGCGCGGAAAAGGTACAGGTGCCAAATGAGTTTCAGTAGAACAACAGTGAACTGCGGTCTGATCAGATGTTGTTATATGTCAGTAAAACAAACTTTCCTGTTCTGTCAGACGTTACTGTGCTTACAGCGCACGCTCTTCAACTGTACGCGAATATGAGGCGCACGCTCTATTACTTCATCACAAGAAACTATGACCATACATCGTCATTTAAGTCATGAAATGACCAAAATTGCGATTAAAGCTGCAAAACTGTGCATGTATACATGCATCGCATTTAAGAACGTCTCTCAAATGCATGTAGGCTACTGAAATATTTTGCAATTCGAGATCACAATAGGGCGCAAGATGACAGCTTTTTTTTTTTTGTAATTTAATCCTTAAGTAGGCTAAATGTGAGCACAGTGCAGTTACTAGAAAATATGCGCTATTTTTCTTTAATTTGGACAGTACGAAAATGAAACGATATTTAAATGCATAAAATAACTCATTTTACATTCTGGCATTTGTGTGCTGTTGACTTCCGCCACTTTTCACATTATTGCAGATGGGGATTCAAAAGAGAACTTTTTGTTTTCCTTTGTACAGAGCTAGATTTAGGTTTGACAAAACTGTTGCAATGAATTCATTTTGACAACTAATAGTGTTAAACATTGACTGCTTTTTTTGTTTGTTTGTTTGTTTTTGAGTTTAGTGATTATATAAAATTCCGTGAAGGTTGACTAAACTTTGAACTATCTGCATGTCTCATCCATGAGTAGGCCTATGCAATGATGGAGAACAAGCTTTTGGGGTGTTGAGACCCAGAACCAAGCTGACTGAGCAATAAAGCTAGAGTGAGCCCTTTTATTAAAATACCTGGAGGTAATACAAAAATAAAACAAAAATGGTCATATTCACTCAATTACCTGATCTAATTCACAACTTCACAAATTCTCAATTACAATTACATACAAATTAATTGTTTTCAGTTGTGTTTTAGGCAGTGAAACAGTCCAGTATAGTCAAATAGGCTACATTTCTATATTGAAATAATGAAGATTTCTGTGCCACCACAGACTGGTTGCTGGCCCCTTCCTGGCCGCCCCTATGAAAACATCCTGGCCACTGCCGAAGAGGGCAAATATCAGTTCATTTCTGAGTATCTCTATTGCTAAAAAAAAAAAACCCAAAAAAACCTCATGTTTGTGAATGTGCATTTGATTTACATTTGAGAAACTGAGAAGATTGTAAACAATACAAACTAGCCACCTTTCACTGAAAATTGCCGTTTTGAATTCAAAATAGGCCATCTGTGTGATTCAAGTAGTTCCAATGAGTTGAAAACTCTTCCTACTTCATACTTCAATACAAAACAATGCTGAATTTTGACAAAAAGGAGATTTTTAAATGCTATAATTGTGATTTTATGTCTAAATATAAATCCATTAGCAAAACATGTGAAAAGAACTATATTACAAAGTGGAAATGGTAAATGAGACAATAAATGATCCTCTGCTGTCATCTAGTGGTCATAGTGGGAATCATGATATTCTTTTTAATAGTAGGCCTGTTTGTTTTTCTGCCAGGTGAAATCTTGTCAGAAATCTTCAACTTTGCATGGCCAATTTTCAATGAATTATCTCTATAAGTAAAAAATGCAATGTTCTTTAAAGTAAATTTTACTTAGTGTTCTCATTTAATATTAATAACTTTGAGGCAAATGAATAATATATATATATATATATATATATATATATATATATATACAGAATATATATTCAAATTACCTAACTAAAAAGTGAGCAATATTACATGTTTAAAAATAAAAATGAATAATAAAAAAAATGTGTTCTACTGTGTGGGGTCTGCCATCAGGAGTTGTTATGTGACAGAAAGTTTTCTGCGGGAGTTAGTGTTAGTGGCCACTGGAATACAGGGGGGCGCCAACACTGATCTTGCATACCCCTCTGCAAATGTGCAGTTGCGCCCCTCCTTGACACACTGTGGTCTTTGTCATGACTTGGTCTCGGTTTATGTGGGTTTGACTACAACACTAGGTGGTAGTGTCCCAGTCTTGTGCATTCTTTTAAAGTACTTAAAAGTTTATGGACAAATAACAGATATATTTTATCAGTGTAATACATGAGGTGAGAAGTTAACAAATTAAATGTGTTAGATCCATTCTTCAGTAGACCTGATGTATTAGATTTTGGTCTGATATTTAAAGCAGTCAATAACTTGTCATGTTAACTCTTCTACTAGTAAAAGATGTGCAGACAGACCGAAGAGCGGGAAGCAGATGAAATGATAAAATAATAGATTTTATTGAATGATCTTAGTTACATTTGTCTAAAATAAATTCTACAGCTGTTATTTTACCAAGCAAAGACAATGGAAAATTGATGCTTCACAACATTGTCCTGTGACGTTGGAATGACAATACAGCACACAACACAACATAAATAAATAAATAAATGAAATACATGAATGGATGAATAAACTAACAGAAAAATAGTATAAAATGAAAAGTAACAGGTAAATGAATACTGAATACATTAAGAAACAAGTACATAAGAAGGGATAATCTACATAAAAAGAAAGAGACAACATAAATGAAGATGTTTGTGACTGCCATCCAGAAGTCATGCCAAAGGTGTTTAATGCTGAAAAAATGCAGGGAAAATTAGTGTGTAATAGTTTAACACTGCATCCTGTTGCATAAATGGTGAGAACAAATATAATGAAAATGAAAATTCTGTCATTTATTACTCACCCTCATGTCGTTCCAAACCCATAAGACCTTCGTTCATCTTCAGAACACAAATTAAGACATTTTTGATGAAATCCGAGAGCTTTCTGACCCTGCATAGACAGCAACACCGCTACCACTTTCAAGGCCCAGAAAGGTAGCAAGGACATCATTAAAATAGTCCATGTGACATCAGTGGTTCAACTTTAAAGGGATAGTTCACCCAAAAATAAAAATTCTGTCATCATTTACTCATCCTCAAGTAGTTCCAAACCTGTATGAATGTCCTTTATCTGCCAAACACAAAGGAAGATGTTTTGAAGAAAGTTTGTAACCAGGCTGTTTTGGGGCACCATTGACTTCCATAGTAGGAAAAAAAATACTATGGAAGTCAATGGTGCCCCAGAACTGCTCTGTTTCCCACATTCTTCAGAATACCTTCCTTTGTGTTCAGCAGAACAAATACATTCATACAGGTTTGGAACTACTTGAGGATGAGTAAATGATGACAGAATTTTCATTTTTGGGTGAACTATCCCTTTAATTTGATGAAGCTATGAGAATAATTTGTGTGCAAAGAAAACAAAAATAACGACTTTATTCAACAATTTCTTCTCTTCCATGTCAGTCTTCGATGCATGTTCACCACAGTACCATGACGTATGTGTGTGGTGCTGCTGACTCAGGCATCCAGGAAATGTACACTTTAGCACCATTTTAAAGACTACACCAAGACCTAAAGCACAATCAATGTAGAATTCAATAGCTTGCATACAGCGTGTCTTCCTCTGCTTGTAAACAAGGCACAGCGCATCGGAGTTCTACGTAAGAACGCCGGCTCCTGTGTCAGCTGCACCACACGCATGCGTCGTGGTACTCTCATGAGCGAGCGAATAGAAGAAATTGTTGAATAAAGTTATTTATGTTTCTTTGTGCACAAAAGGCATTCTCATAGCTTCATAACATTACACTTGAACCACTGATGTTGCATGGGCTATTTTAATGATGTCCGTACTACCTTTCTGGGCCTTGAGCGCAACGTCAGTTAGGTTGCTGTCTATGGAGGGCCAGAAAGCTCTCTGATTTGATCAAAAATCTCTTAATTTGTGTTCTTACAGGTTTGGAACAACATGAGGGTGAGTAATTAATGACAGAATTGTCATTTTTGGGTGAACTATCCCTTAAAACACTGAGTGCTTGTGAAAGTAAGTCTAGTCACTTTTTAAAGAAAAAAATATGGGACATAACAGTTAATACAGCACGGTTGGCATTGACAACAGTATCTGTATTCCACAGCAGTCTATCCTTTAAACTGTGCGTTCTCAAGCTGATGACGTAATGCTACTGCAGAGGCATGCCAGTGCTCTGTGAGTCATACGCTCAATATGATCAATATGGTCATTTGTTCAGCTCATATCTGATTTGTTAAAGAGGTTAACAGGAAAGTCCCAAACTACACGCTCACAAACCCAATGCTCTTCACATACAGACACATGATTATTTGCGCAGCGCAGACCGATCGGTGTGTGACATCAAAGTACCGCGAGAGCAATTTGAAAGCATACGGAGCCGTCTGCTCTCCATGAAGAAGATAAACAGTATAATGGCATCACTGTATGATGAACACAGTGAATAATATTTAGCTGGCGCTGACATTTTATTCAGATGCCATCGTAACATTTGCTTTGCAGTTTTTTTCAGCTAAACAAAATGTTCAACCATTTAATAATGAAAAAGAAACAAAACATTGAAATAATTATAAGCTTAAATATAGTACATTGATCCAGTCCCACTGGATGCTTTTGCTATGAATGGCCATTTTCAAGTCTGTTCAAACCTGTCAATATGTACTGCACCAGGCATGCGCTGACTTACTCAAACATACAACAAATATAAGAAAATAATTATAAATGAAAATAATTACAATTATTATAAAAATGTTGAAATCAAAGTGCTGAAATTGATCATATTAAGCAAATAAAGTCAAACCTGAGTGCTGATGTCTCTCTCTCTGTGCGTGTCTTCTGTCCACCTCCAGAAGTCCAACTAGCAAATGAAAGCTCTCCGTCAATATTTATAGACATACTGTAGGCTACCTTGAAATCACATGGCACGGGATTTCTTTGAAATCACACAAAGCAGAAATTGAAAGTGTTTGTGTTCATATACTCAAATATTTGTAGAATAGACAGAAATGAGTGCAAACATTTGATTTTGTTTTTTACAGAAACTTTATGTTGTTTAATTTACAGATTGTCCCTATTCATCAAATCTCCTGTACTTTTATTCCAAACATTGAGTAATCATTCACAGTAGTAGTTCATGGAATATGTGAACCTATTAACAATTTAATAATCTATTAAGCTATTATTATGGGTGGCACAGGTGCCCTGCCCTTTAAATAAAGGCACATATAGTCTGCTTACTGTCAAATCTGTTCTTCTCAAAATAGATTGGTAAGTGTGATTTAGGTGTCCATCCCAAAAACATTCACAGGACCTTAAGACACATTATAGAGATGCACAACACTGGAAAATGCTACAAAAGCATGGCTAAACACCTGGGTGTTCATCACAGTAAGACAAATAGTCCACAAATTGAGAAAATTCTGAGCTGTTGCTTCTGTCCTCAGGAGTGGACACTTTCACTTTCTTACAAGTCGTGTGACTTAAAGAAACAAAGACAATTTTTGTATCATTGTAAGAACACAATGCAGAAATATTGCTGAAAGTCTTTACTTTAACTTGTGTTCAAAGCCATGCAAAACTGTGGCTCTGCTGCTAGAACCTTAAAAGGACTTTGGCCATCTTGGTGGAGTTTACTGGATTTCAAGGATGTGAGGAGGCCATGTTGCATCTGGGAGGATCTTGGAAAATTTGGGGAAATTCCAACTCATGTCAAGAAGATGGCCTTACTTCTGTGGTAAACAACAGGGGATGTATTCATAAAACATCTTAAAGCTAAATGAATACAAATTCAGCTCGCAAGCACTGAATTTAGCTCTTTGCTTCTTAAACCAGTGTCTGTTCAAATGTCAGCATCTGTGGGCGTATGTGTGGTAACAACAGAGTATTTACACTCACATAGGACAAATGTGTTCAACACGAAGTAGAAATCTATTACAACCTACTCTATAATATAAAAACAGAGGATGGTTGCTTCAAACATGAAA
This sequence comes from Tor tambroides, assembly GCA_021397915.2. NCBI lineage: Eukaryota > Metazoa > Chordata > Actinopteri > Cypriniformes > Cyprinidae > Tor > Tor tambroides. The sequence goes on along the minus strand of JAFVLL020029664.1, from coordinate 6,390 downwards.
AAAAGGGAAACAAAAACACAGCAGTATGTGCAATGTCCAGTAGGTTTACTTAAATTCTTCTGACCATTAGATCAACTCCTGTCATGTGGTCAATATCCAGCAGGTGGCAGGATGAGACCTTTGTTAGTGCTGGAGTGTCCGTGTCTCAAATATATTCACTGTGGCATGAGCTCACTGGCCTGATTTAGTGTGTGTGTGAATAGAGAGTATTGAGTGTTTCATCACAGTTTTTGTCATATTTTAATTGTTTTGGCAGAAGAGGGTTCAAATAGCTTGCCAATTATAAGACTATCTCAACAAGGGGACACATTCAGGGAAAGGATGGACAGACATCACTGCACCATCTATAGTCATACAAACACATAATTCACCACACTGGCTTCCTTGACAACACACATGACCACTGCCATCTGGAGGCGACAGCAGAAGTTACTAATGTATAAAGGATTTATAAGAAAAAAAATTAAAGGTAAGCCCAATGAAATGAGCATTCCTCCACTGGATTATAATTTGACTAGGAGTGGATGAATGTTAAATTACATCATTTTGATCACCTGAATAAGAGTAGATTGTGTGTGTGTGTGTGTAATGTCGTTCCCCCAAAGACCTCGAGACCACACAACAGTGAGTCTTTAGCGCAACAAAATGATCTTGTGCTGTCTCTGTATCATAAGAGACAGACTTCTTCTAGTTCCAACATAATGTCCACTCACCTGCTTGAAACTTCTGCCACATCTCGCTCCTGTCTGTGTTGCTCAACACCTGTGTGTTTGAGAAATCAATGGCAATTTACTAATACTTAACTGCTAGGCTAGCTTTCTTCTAAGAGTACTTATAGTTGATTAATGGTATTATATCATGTAAGCTGTCGTTTCTTCACAGGAACTCTTCTCCACAGCCGTCAGCTCATGGAAATATTTCAAATACCCAACGGTTTTTATCAATTAAAGCAGGGACGTGCACAGACATTTTGAGGGGCAGGGGCTAAAGTTTAAAAAAGGGCACTTCTCATATTTATTTTTTTTTTTTCTAAACAAAACGTTAAATACATTAACACAACTGACCTACTTACCAGTTTATTTTAATTCCCTCACACTCACCCAATTGTTTCATGTGGTTTCATTTTTCAACATATGTCTACAAAATAATCAGTTGACGCAACATAACATTTCAAGGGAAAAGACTCTTGATGTAAGATATTAATAACCGGGGAAGTTCTGTGGTGATATGCTTTAGTTATTTATCCTATTCATCTGCAATGCCTTGTGTCAAATGTATGCAAATTAGCACATTTTAATTACTTAACGCCTGATTTGCATATCAATGTGGCGATTCTGATGACGTTATTAATTTTACTGTATTCAGCTGTCGTTTCTCCATTAAGTTAGCCTGTATGCCCATGATATTTGCCTTAGCTAAACTAGCCAGTCTTGTGTGTGGGATACTGTAGAAAAGAGGAAACATTATCGTAGAAAAGAGGAAACATTATCTGAGAAAAATTACAGTACATATATATTATATAGTTTTGACATGAAATATATTAGTTTTACACAATGTAAATGATCAGTCTTACCTGGTTTGAGCATGCTGTTGAAGTGGATTCTTCCCAGAGCTGTGCAAGCTTACGAATGTTTCAGTCTGTAGCTGTTGGTGTCCTCAAGAAGAGTGACTTGAGATCAGGTCAAACACAGAAGGCCCAATCCCAATTCTAATTTATACCCCTTCGCCTACCCCTTCCCCTTGGCCCTTGAAGAAGAGTGTCAAGGGGTAGGGGTGAAAATATTCCCCTAAGTATTGGGACACCACTACTATACCGTCACACGTCATCATACGTCGTCTAGCTCCTACAATAAACTAGGGTTGCATGATATACCGGTACTACGGTAGTATCGAGATACTACAGCTTAAAAATACCCGCGGTGCCACTGCATTATTAAACGGTAGTACCGTAAGATATGTTGTATGCATGGCAGGAACACTGTTTAAAACGTTCATTTGAACATGCATGCCAGCAGAAACATTACAAGTTGATTGCCAAATGTCTTTCTGCTGTGCTCTGTGTAGTATAGTCTGTGTATATGCTTTATATGGTATTATTGCAGTTTTATTCATTTGACCACTTCTAGAACAAGTTTGTTTCTGGAAGCATCTTTGCAATCACGAATGCAATTCCATTCATCAAAATAGCAGCATTGTTTTCCAACATATTTCTATATTTAGAATTCTGAATTTAAAACATTAATCTCATAACATTATCTATGCAATTATAAATACAGTCTAAATGTATAAATGCCACATCTAATGTCACTTCATACAGCTTCTGTGCAGTGCTAAGATGAGTTTTGTTTGTCATTTCATGGATAACAATAGCCAGTCATTCATTCACATTAATGAAGTATTCAGATAAAAATCTTGTCTGTTTTTATTTACATCTATTTATTTATGAAATTGATTCATTTTGTAGAATTGAATTTTAAATTAACACAATACTGCATGGTATCGTGATACTACTCGGTATCTTGATACTTCAGCTGGTATAGTATCGTAAGGCATTTTTATGGTATCGTGACAACCCTACAATAAACACACCTATACTGGTGTGCTCGTGTGCATTAGACAGGGTTCCCACTCTTTCATGAACACCAGATTCAAGGAGTTTCAAGGACCTTGTAAAGCACCATTTATTTTATATCAAGCACCTATCAAATTCACACCCCAGCATATAAAGAGTCATGAAAGACCTTACAGTACTTAACATTTCACTTACACTTAACATTTACATTAAAAATTTCAGAGTAATAATGTTTTGAATGTGTAGGTTTCATAAATTTACACTGTTCTGAGCAGTCATGTTCAAAGGAATTTAATGAAATCCATTGAAGTGAGTACTGATAATATTTAAATACAATTTCTAAAATATTGATAAAATGTGCATCAAACTGGTTTTGCTGTAGTTCTTTTACAAGATTTAAATTTGAAAGAATTTCTCAATTTTTACATTAATAAAAAGTAGTTAAATGTTGTAATAGCACAGTAAATCCTGTTGACATTAAAAATTTGCACATTCTCTCAATAGAGACGTTACTCATTAATAAATAAACTCAAGTCAAAATTATTTTGTAAATTACTTTTCATTGTAAATCCCATTTTTTCCATCATTGACCTAGAGCGCTGATTCTCAAAGTGTGGTACACGGGCTCCCTCTAGTAGTACACAGAGGAATCACTGAATTAAATATAAATTAATGTTAAAACACTTTTAACAAGTTTGCAAGGTGGCTAAATGATGCCTGTGTTATTTTTTTGATCAAGTACTGTACTTTTTTTTTTCTTTACATTTAAGTACAGTACAATTTTTTGTACTTTTTAAGTACAGTACAGTTTTTACTTAACTTTTAGGGACAGTAGGCTACATTTTAATTTAATCATTTAAGTTTTTTTATTTACCTGTATGTAAGCACAGTGCAGTGTTAATGTTCAAACTGTATTTACAATGTTTAAAGTGGCTGACAATTATAAATATTCTTATAGACCCTTTTGGGGCCAACGTCACAGTTACGTCACAGCGCTAGCTGGAGGCAAAACAAAGGGAAAACTGGAGGCGGACCATTCAAACCAGCACAGATTCGGCTACACAAGGAGCTTAAAATATCATCTTCTTGTGATGTTGGGGGCCCAAATCGATGTAGTAGAGGCTCCAATTTGAAATTTTAACACACACCTGCTGCCACTGCCAGACAAAAACCGACAACTGTGGTTAAACGCGATAAAACGAGCGAACTGAACAGAAACGATCGTCAAAAATGCTCATGTTTGCAGCGCACACTTCTTATCATAAAAGGTTAAATAAAGTATTGTCTTTTGTTGTTATGGGTGCGTCTAAAGATTTCTTATGTATCTCACTAAGTTACTATGTCGTGTACGAAATAATGTCTGTGTGCATGTGTGTAAAACAACAAACTGACGATTTGCTGGCAGTAATGAACCAATAATGAGTGCAAAAGGTGATAGGAAACTCAGTCCAGAACACACAAACAATGACTCAAAGAGAGTGCCCTTTGGTGGCTAAACTGGGCACTCCAACAACTGACTGTGACAAAACCTTGTACATGTGCAAATCTGCCAAAAAAAAAATATATATATATAGAGAGAGAGAGAGAGAGAGAGAGAAAACAAATAAAAAATAGGACTTTCTATTTGCTTTTAAACTGTAAACGCTTTTCACTAAGCTGTTTTTCCACTTTTTCAAGTTCTACATTTTCTTCTTAGCTCCATGTCGCAGTAAGTTTTGAGAGTTCATTTTCCTATCCTGAAAAGTCTGTCTTGCAGAGATTGACTAAAAATGAGCTCCTAAAACTTACTGCTAGATTCTCCAGGAAGGATGCAGTTCTGGAAAATGGTGGCGCTGGAGACTAAATGTTTCCTGATGGTTTTGCACCTAATTCTTCACATTAATTCTTAATTCTTTTGCAGTTAACGTGTCTTTTTTCACTTACAGCCTTCATGGACAATATATCACTTATAAATAAATAAATACAAAATTAATAGTAGTTATTAAGATTGAAGTGTTTTGGAATTGGTCAAATGTGCTTGGGAAAAAAAATGATCAGAATATCAACGTGCCTAATAATTCTGCACACACTGTAAGATGTGCTCACTTTATACAGAGTGCATGTGATCGCGAAATCGAATATTAGAATGTTTGCAGGAGCAGGACACGCACGTTACGGGAGTGGGCGGTAATGGTCAGAAACTCAGCGGGAGCGGGCTTAAGAAAACTATTTCGCGCATCAACGTACACGCTAAGTTTTTTTCGTGCTACCCCATCTCCAACCCTTCTGTCTTTGACAATACATATATGACAATTTTTGAAATAGCACCATAAAATTTATTTCAAATTTAATTCAAGCACTTTTAAGGACCTATATTTGTTTTCAAGTACTTTCCAGGCCTTGAATCCATATGTCTGAAATTCAAGTACTTTCGAGAAACGTGGGAACCCTGATTAGAACCTTACCATTCTATATTAATGCGCTGCTTACTCACACACACACTCACACTCACACACACACACACACACACACACACACAGACAGAGGGCTGGCGCTAGCTATAGGCAGAGCAGGCGATTGCTTAGGGCAGGGGTCTGCAACCTTCAACGTCAAAAGAGCCATTTTCAATTACCACTGTATAATTCATATTTATTACCTGGAGAAGACTTGAAAAACACACATAAACCATATCATCTTCACGTTTCATCTGTTAAGTTTTATGCTTGTTATTCAGCTTAGCTACAGCGATAGCGGGATGCCTGTCAAAAGTTATTATTACTTCTCATATGAGTCCGTTTTAGACTTTCTGCGTGAGAGCGCCCTCCGGCTTCAAGTATGAATGACACATACAGCGCGTGAGAGTGTTCAGTGCTCCGTGATGTTCATATCGTTTTGGATACAAATAAAACGTATCCAAAATGATGTGACTATCTTTTCTCTTTTAATTTAAATCTTGATTTATTCACATTGACCCTTGAAAACCTCTACTTTAACACACTTGACCGAGAAAAAGTGAAGGGGAAGAGTTTAGGTTGTATTAAAAGTCGGGGGGACACCTCCCCCGCGTATTGTACACCCACGCTACAGGGAGCCACCACAGAGGGATGAAAGAGCCGCGGGTTGCCGACCCCTGGCTTTTAGGAGGGGCCTCCATAACTGTAACATCTCCTATACGCCAGTCCACCAGTCAAGACGGGCAGCAAATAGCCCACTAGCCTCATTGTTCATTGGATATAGTTGAATTGTCATGCATCTGCAATTAAACCAATTAATTTTGCAGTTTCAAAACGGGTCCTGCCTTCTGAATGTTTGCGTAACGTAGGGCTGTCGCGGTGAAGGAATTTCCCTTGCGGTAATTTTGAGTGGCTCAATAGCGCGGTGTGCGGTATTACCGCCATATATATTTCAAGTTTCAAATCTTTATTGTCATTGTAACATGTACAACGAAATTAAAGTGCCATCCAATCAGTTCACCACTCATAATCTGTGTGTGTATGTGTTACGATGTAAGGAATTCAGAAACCGAAACTAAATCGCGTTGAAACAGGAAGTGAAGTATACAGAAGACAATGACAAAATAACGGTCCACATAACAGAACACAAACCTGACAATAAAATCGTTAGGCTATTGTTAGCATTATATATATATATATATATATATATATATATACACACACATACATACACACAGGTGCATCTCAATTAATTAGAATGTTGTGAAAAAGTTAATTTTTTCTTGTAAGTTATTTCAAAAGTTTTTTGTTTTAATTTTGATGATTAGAGCTTACAGCTCATGAAAGTCAAAAATCAGTATCTCAAAATATTAGAATATTTACATT
>JAFVLL020029662.1:0-58507 GCA_021397915.2 Tor tambroides | reverse complement strand
AATTTTGACCCATACAATGTATTTTTGGCTATTGCTACAAATATACCCCAGCGACTTAAGACTGGTTTTGTGGTCCAGGGTCACACACACATACACACATATACACACATGTATGTGTGTATGTATATATATATATATATATATATATATATATATATATATATATATACACACACACACACACACACACAAAAACTTACTTTTAGTTGACTACAATATCCTCAAACAAATATTGGGTAAAAAAAAGGTCATTTGTAATTATATTAATGTGTTTTTAACTATACTTTTTTCTTATTGGATTATTAAAATCAACACTTTTTTGTCTATATCAGTCACTTTGTATAATAACTTGAATAAACATGCAGTGAGGTCAGAAATCAACTATGTATCATACAATACGTTGTATACTGGGTATTCCATTTTGAACATAGCCTTTCACTGAGCTTTGTTGCAATGCATTATGGGACTGCCTTTTCCATGAAGTATGCATGAGATGCAAATCTGGCCAATATAAGCTGTCTTATAAGACATTGTAATGTCGCTGCCTACTTTGTAGAACAGTGTTTGCATCTTAACTGTGCTTATGATTCTGTAAAATGCTGTTGAGCTACGCAGCTGCTTTGAAACAGAGATGCAAACTAGGACATACAGGATGTAAAAGAGACTGTGAGAGATTGAATGATCAATAGGGTGAGCGAGAAAGAGAGAGAGAGAGAGAGAGAGAGAGAGAGAGAGAGAGAGATAAAAAAAGAGGGATTGATACATCAGTGAACAGAGTGACTGAAGCCACCACAGCTGCCTGGGTGACAACAATATGTGCATCTGGGTCATTCCTACCGTCTGCCATAAAAACTGCGTTATTGAAAGCCATCCTGTCCAGAGCCATTGAAAGCCTTTAATTACAAGCCAACTGTGAAAATAACCTTGAACACTGAATAACTCTGGTGAAAGTCAGGAGTGGACGAGCTCTGCACGCTCAGAGGCACGGTGTCAGTGAAGACTCCTTGAGTCTTGCTCTCTGCCATCATGACCTTTCATACAGATCCCTGCTTCTCTTCAGTCTCAGCTGCAGCTCTATCACACCAGCCTGCTGCTCATCTCTTCACAGGAGAAAGAGAGAGATGAGTGGTGAAAGCTCACCAGTTCTGTTCTAAACCCTTGTGAGCCATCTCACTGTCTACATACATCGGCTAGCGTGGTATTACTCAAGGAACCTTGTTACTCACAAGAGACTCGAATGCTTTAAGTCGATTACACGACTGAGTCAGGCGTCAGCATGTTGCTAAGCTAATATATGTAACACTCCAATACAGTTTGAAACATTTTAATTTGTTTTTATTTTTAATAAAATTTTAATTATATCTTTCTATCCTTCAACGGATATGTAGCACTAAATAAAATATAGTCATAATATGACACTACCATAATACTATTTTTGCACTATTCTTCACTATAGTGTGCAACCGAATGAAATGAGCAAAAGGAATGTCATCTTTATTTGTTTAGATTGCTTAGGGCCAGATTTACTAAACAGGGCAAATTAGCGTTAGAGCGTAATTCCATAAAGTGCCGATGGGAGGGAAAATTCTGTGTGTGATTTACTGACAATGCACACATTAAAGAACACAAACGCATCCAGATTATTTCCATAATGACCAGCGCAACCTGCAAGGACCAGCGTAAATTAGCGCCTGCTTTAAGACAAGCTTTCATTATTTAAATAATGGTGCAAATATCGGTAATCTGATGAGTGCAAATGTTAGTAAATCGTTGCGTGATTCATTTTAATACTCTCCTCCCATAAATTTCGTGTCTGAAAGGAAAACTCCTACAAATGCATATTCAATAAGGTCATTTGCAAAAATAACTGTGTCCATGCCTTTTCAGCGCTAATTCCTCACTGCGCGTCTTTAGTAAATCCTGACAGTACTATTTTGACGCCAAAAGATGGTCTGCACTGGCGCAAGCTGTTAGTAAATCTGGCCCTTAGAGTTTTTGGTACATTTTCAGAAAATTGCAAAATAAATATTTTCCAAAATGATAACTGGATGGAATTAAATGTAATGAGGTCATGTGACCACAAAAATGCATATTATTGTAAGCATTATGCAGTATGCTAGTATTCCATTCCAAACATAATCATTAACCAAGCCAATCACAGTGCATTCTGGGATTGTCCTACTTGTGAAGAATACACTAACATTCGTAAGTTTGGTGTCAATAGGATTTTTTTTTTTTTAAAGTAAAATAATAATACTTTTATTCAGCAAGGATGCATTCAATTGATCAAAAGTGACAGTAAGATATTTATAATGTAACAAAACATTTCTATTTCAAATCAGTGCTGTTCTTTTGAATATTCTTTTCATCAAAGAATCCTGAAATTTTTTTTATAGCTGCAGCAACTGCTGAGAATAATAAGAAATGTTTCTTGAGCAGCAAATCCACACATTAGAATGATTTCTAAAGAGTCATGTGACACTGAAAACTGGAGAAATGTTGCTGAAAATTCAGCTTTGCCATCACAGGAATAAATTATTTTTAAAATATATTAAAACAGAAAACAGTTCTTTAAAACTGTAATAGAATATTACTATTTTACTGTGTATTTGAACAAATAAGGTCAAAAACCAGCCATGGTCAAAAACTTCTTTCCTTCGTAAAGGCTTCTTTTATAAACATTAAAAAAAATTGTATTGACCCTTAACTTTTGAATTGCACAAATGCAAGTGCTGTCTAGGTAGGCAGTTCACTAGGGATTGGTCCTCTCTCTCCACTCCTGCCACATTTCATCCTCCTTTCTCCCACATCCTCACTAATTCAGTTTTTCCCTTCAGTCTTCCGTTTTTTCTTCTGAGCGTCTGTGCTCGAGCATCGCTCTTCCTGTCCCGCTGTGGCCTCCCTGCTCTGTAAATCACTGTACTTCATGTTCTCAATGGCGCTGTCGTGGAGACCGTGAGGTCAGAGGTTCCTCACTAACGGAACTCTGGGTCTTTTCCTGGTAACCGAGGGGCGGTGAGGTCATTCTGCTAACAGGCTAACAGCAGCAGCTTCCCGAGACCGCTGCTTTGATTTGACAACTATGACTCAATTTGTGGCTCAATCAACAGCTTTTAAAAGAGGCCCGGGAGGCCCAATGAGCATAAACACACACATACAGGATAATCTCTCTATTCTGTTGCCTGGCCCCAGACGCTTCTCTAACTTTACCACCGCTGTGTCAGGCGTGATTGGTGCCTGGTGCCAACTCTGTAGGGCATGTGCCAACTGCTGTGCCAGATGAGATGCACGGAACACCACCGAGATGCCTTTTTTCAAATGTCACAGAACTGCTTCTGAGAAAGTCCTGCCAGTTTCCCACAGAATCGACTTCCTGTGACAGAGCTCTCACTTTCCCTTTCTCTCTCACTCTCTCTCTTTCTCTCTCTCCAGCTGGCTGAGTCATTTATATCCCTGCTGTTACCATACTGCCTCGATCTGGGGCTTCATTGGCCGGTTTATGAATCTGTTGTTTGCTCTACTTTCACACCCAAATAGAGAGGAATACAAAAAAAGATACAGAGAGGAAAGGAAAGGATGCATACACTCTAACAATACAACGACAAACTGTAAAGGCGGCGATAAGAGTGTTTAAACGCGTTGGTATCAGTTGTCATATCGGTTATTTCTGTGTGAGAATTCACAACACTGGTTGACGACCTTTCCAACGTGCAATACTTCTCATAACTTACTAAAACATTCATTGCCCACCACAACCACTAATGACAAATCTTTCCTGCATTTCACCGAAGTGACATTGTGATTCAACATATTTAAAAATAATCAAATTCAAAACCAGCAGAAGCGAATCAGGTGGTGTTTTGCATATATAAACTCTCAGTACTTTCTGTTCAGTTAAGCTCTATTGACAGCATGCTATCAGTTACCACAGAAAATATTTTTAACAATGCATTTACAATTTAAAAAAAAAAAAGCATATACAGAATATACTAGAAATTACATACATGCTTTATTTTTTTGGACTTGTATTATCTCACAATGGTGAACCCTCTAAAACAAAACAAAACAAAACAAAACAAAACAAAAAAAAAAATGACAATAATAATAATAAAAATTAAAAAAAAGTAATATAAAAAATTTGTAGGTCATGTCCAATCTCAAGGCACCACGTTTGCTACTAATTTAGACTGATAAATGATGCCATTTTCCATAATGTTTTATAACAGACTATTATTTTCTTCCTTTTCAAAACAAAACAAAAAACAAAAAAAACAAAAAAACAAAACAAAAAACAAAAATCAAAACAGGTGCATGATGCCAATGAGGTATGAGTCGAAATGATTTTCTGTGGTAATATGGAGCTTAACTAAACTATTAAATATTTCTTGGTATTGGTGACATCACTTACCGGCTCCACGCGGTCGTAGCTGCCATCAGTTTTCTCTGTCTTAATTCCTGGCATCTTAGTACCCTCCACCTTTATTTCACCAGGTTCCATCTTTATGACTTTATCCTTAAGTACATTATCATCTTTATCCAGTAGGTAGCGCAGCAGGGCGTTGTCCTTCTTCTTGGGGCTGACGGGCTCTTGTTTAATGGCTAATTCAGCCACACCAGCCGCCCCACCTGCAGAATCCTGACACAGTTCCTTCCCCGTGGCCTCGGCTGTGAGTTTGGCCAGGTCGACGGGCGACGAGCTGTTCTGGAGAAGTCTATGAAGGATTTTGTGTTTCTCCTTCAGGGAGGTAGCATGTGACCCGCCTCCGGTTTGAGCACCCATGCCACCATTCCCAGGGCCACCAGCGGGGTCCTTACACCCGGGCTCTCCACCAGCCATTGGAGGGGGTGAGGTGGACTCGATAGGCTCCGTTTTAGTGGTGAGGAGCTGCAGGAGTTTAGTATGGCCTTTGTTGTCACGTAGTCGGTTCTGTGGATCACTGGCGTCCAGGTTGTTAAACTGGCCGAGGTTGCCCTTTTCATCTCTCGGCTGTTCAATGCCATCGTCCTGCCCGCCGTTACCCTGCTCTGATTGGTTCTGCTCTCCGAATGACTCCGAGGCTCCCATTTTGTTCAGCATGTGAAGATTGACGGCCACTGCGGCTGGTGACCCCAACTTCCTGTCGGGCGAGCCCAGCGATTGCCCGTGGCTCACACCGTGGCACTCGCTAAGTGCCTGGAGGGCGTTAAGGGAACTGCTTGTGTAACCATGATTTCCGCCCGGTCCCCCATTGCCACCTGTACTGCTAGTGCACATGCTCGCAGGTGAATGTAAGCTGCCTGCTGGGGAGAACTGCGGCGGGGGCAAGCGTGGAGATCCTGCCACTCCGGGACTGGCTCGGTGGCGTGGAGAAAGCATGCCCGGACTGCCCTGAGACGGGCTGCTTAACTTCAGTGGATAGCCACTGCCCTGAGGGGTGGCCGCCTGCATGGTTGCCGAATGGCTCATGGTTCCCGGGCACCCGAAACGGTGGCCTTGTACTGGGCCGATGGCGCCGGGCTCCTTCTGACCACCAGGGGAGGGGAAAGTGGATGTGTTGCTGCTGACGGTGGCATCCTGTCCCTGGGGGGCGCCAGAGGAACCTGCTGTGTTGGGAGAACTCATGGGGTTCATGGATTTGCCCATATTCTGAGCATTTCCAAGATCAGGGGTCATGCCACAGACGGGCTGCTCCCTAAAACAGAAAAAAATTGATGTATAGTCACTAATAGATTATCTAATGCTGCAACATACATGCCACACACATAGCACAAACAGTTATATAGACAAAGATGAATTTGACGATTACTTGCATCACAAACATAAAATTCATAATTAGAGAACATAATAAAGGTCACTAGCTGCGTTTCCATTACCCTTCAAATTGCACAAACTGAAATTGTGATTTGAAAATACGATCAACGGAAACACGTCAATTTCGCAAAAAGTCCCATATATCGCAAAAAAGTTTTTACGCTTGTGGTTTTTCAAGCAATTCGAAAATGGAATATTTCACAAAACTTCAATGGAAACAGTTTTTTTTTTTTTTTTTTGCATTTACAGGTCACCTAGTGTACGTAAAAGTCACATGATCATTCTTTAATGTACTATAATCTCCAAGGAACACCTCATACATGGCCGCTCTCAAGTATAAGGGGCTTTCCTTGCCATTAATTTTTAAAAATAATTTACACTGCACAAGTCTGCGGTGCATTAACACGGGCAGTGGCCACTGATCACGGTGTCGCGGTACGTTTCAGAAGTGTCCCAAAAGTGGCTCTCTGGTCTGCTTCACTAAAGATACACGCATACGTCTTCTTTGATTAAAAATAATGGCTAGTGTGGTGGCTGGAATAGGCTATACAGAAACCTACCAACATACATCGCCATGACTTGTTGGTAGAGGAAAGAAAATTACGTTTCGCATAACACTGGTTAATGCAAACGACGCCATTTCGCAATAGTTTTTTATCGACATTTATAAAATATCACAAAAGTTTTGCGCAAATCTGTAATGGAAACACAACTATTGCTACTACTGTTAACCGGAACTAAGACTATTAAAAATCTGTAATTGAAAATTCAGTAATTGAATTTTAGTAAAAAAAAAAAGAAAGAAAAAAAAGAAAGAGACATGTCTTTTTTGAAAGAAAAGAAAAAACTAAATATATGATAAAAAAACAAACTTAAACTTTATTAGACATGTTGCCTTGGCAAATAAATGAAATAAAGTTAAGTACTAAATTACTAAAGCTGCAATAAAAAATTTAAGCTAAATATAAATTGTATAAAGATTATATTAAAACTATTATAAAAGAAATCAATAAAAATGACAAGTTAGATAAGGAAAAAGAATAATATTAAAATGAAATTTGAATATACATATAAAAAAGCTAATTTAAATTATTAATAAACACTATATTAGTATATAAATAATACTAAAATAATCCATTTGAATAAACCCTTAATGCTAAATTTTAAAATTTGTTGCATATCCTATCATACAGCATTTAATGCACAAAAAAAATCTCTCTGACTAACACTGAAAGAGAGACCCAAAGGGGCCATTAAGAAATCACCAAGCAACCACCCAGAACACAAAGTCCTTAGCAACCATTTATCAAATATGCTAAAAAACACTAAGCAACCACATATCAATGCCATGGCGACAATTCCCTGGCATAGCTTTAATACAATGCAAAAATTTTGTTTAATTATTATACAAAGAAAGAGACATAAAACGAGAGAAGTAGTAGGGAAAAGGTGAGAGGAAAAAACAGAAAACAATGGCTCAGTTAAGGCAGGGCATGCCAGTCTCACCAGGTTGGCACGTGCTACTGTTGACAATGGTGTTTTAATTGTGATCCAAGGAATTAATATTGATTTCCAAGTAAATTCTATTGAAACTATTTCATTACATTAATTCAGTGCAGTCATTTGTTAAATTAATCTCATAGTCAGGAAGCGGATCTTCTAGAGCTCCAAACAAGTGGAATTTCAGGAATGGCTTAATTAACTAAAGTATGTTTCAGCAGAGAAGGTTAAAATGGGGAACGAATTGTTATCAAAGAAAAACAGCAGTGCTCATCCCTCAAAACACGGGACGGAGAAAACGAGCGGCTGTGCTGTCATATCCCCCTCTAATGTAAAAATCTCCTCGGGGTATAAAGCTTTTAGCAAGCTACACACTAAAAACTCGCTCAGAGCTGATAAATGCATAGAGATGCCTTTGTTCGGAGCGTGCAGGATGAATCAATGGTCAAGCTATACTATGTGTTATTGTGCTGGAGATGCTGTGCTTTAAGACAGCCACCCTCCCGCTGTGAGCTCACTCTGGGTTTAATGTTTATCTGTGCTCGACACCCCAGCCTAACACTGCTGCTATTGTCTCAGAAAGCAAACCGGTGTTCCTCCCTCACATACTGTGAGAGAGATAGAAACTCTGCTGATAACACATGAAACTGTGTTCACAACTGCCTGCTGTGGATCCAAGCTTTACTAAGTCATACACTTCAAATGATTTGATTTTATGTAAAACTGATGCTCTAAAGAAGAAAAAATTACTAATTACTAATTTACTCATCTCTATTTTGTTCCAAACTTTAATGAATTTCTTTTGTGGAACAGAAAAGGAGAAATTTAATTGTAATTGCTCTTTCCCGTGCAATTACAATGAACAGGGACTGAAGCTTTAAAGGTTCAAAAAGTATGTAAAGCATCATAAAAGCGGTCTATATAAATTGTGAGTATTGTCATAAGTTTTATGAAGTCATATGATAGCTTTGTGTGAGAAAACGTAATCAGTGATCATTTGTAAAATAAACCAATGATTCACTCAAAAGAATGACGCGTTTCACAATTTGGACATTGCTACGTCTCTCATGAACTCATGAAAAATGAGAGATGATTTACAGTGAATTGATACTTAAAGGAATAGTTCACCCAAAAACGAAAATTTTGTCATCATTTACTCAACCTAATGTCATTCCAAACCTGTATAAGTTTCTTTACACATACGTTGAACACAAAAGAAGATATTTTGAAGAATTTTGAAGAACCAAACAGTTGTTGGTTCCCATTGACTTCCATAGTTGGCAAGTCAATTTGGACCATCAACTGTTTGATTACCAGCATTCTTCAGTTCAAAATATCTTCTTTTGTGTTCAACATAAGAAAGAAACTCCTACAGGTTTGGAAAGACATGAGGGTGAGTAAATGATGACACAATTTTTATTTTTGGGTGAACTATCCCTTTAAATTTTTGGTCTGTTCCTCACACAAATCTATTGTACGGCTTCAAAACACTTGATTCTTCTGCTTTATTTGTGAACCTTGCAGCTCCAGATGCACTGTAACTGCATGGAAAAGAACAAATGTATTTTAAAAAAAAAATCTTCATACATGTTTGGAACAGCATTTTCATTTTTGGGTGAACTATTCCTTTAAAGTTGGAATCGTTCGTATTCAATTACTCTATACTTAATTAAACCAGCAATCAAATTCTGAGGAATTATCAAGGGTGAAAAAGCTTGTTTGCCAATGTGTAGCTGTGGGAGTCGTGTTATTCTTGGTTCTGATGGAATGTTTAGAGACCAGCATCGGCCTCTGAGAAAACACGGTCGGATGTTCTCACATGACAGTGAGATTTCAGTATATGGTCATTAACTGGGCTTGTCAGAACTAGAAAGTGTGCTTTCTAGTAAGTACTCATGCCAGTAGTTCAGAAAATGCACCATTGCATTTACATAAAAAAAAAAACCACAGATTCAGAGACAAAACAACTTAAGTGCAGGCACTCATAGTGAGCTGTGCAGCTGGGTAGTTGGTACCTTTGTAAAATGTGCAGTGACATGTAGAGCTGTGGCTCATTGGTAGCAGGTGACCGAACCAGTTTGCTCTTAGTGTGAGCTGAGACGATGGTCCCGTCGGACAGGGAAAACCGGTAGATGGGACTGAACGCCTGCCCATGCCTTAGCACTGCAAAACAACACACCCACACGATAAGAACATCAACATTTTGAGAAATACATACGTAAATGTACACTGAGGAACACACATTATCTAAATCTTACACAAAAGCTTACTAAGGTTTTTAGCCACATTTACATTCAGCCATTTCCTCACACATCTTGACAAGATAGTCACTATTAAATATAAAACCATATAATTCCCGTAAAATTGCAAGATTAACCTTTCCAGTAAAGATACCGCATGCATTACTCACATACACTTTCCTGTGGTTCCACAAGTATTTTGTATGTTGCAATATGAAAAATACTGAAATACACTAGTGTCTACTATATATCTTTATGACAACATTCACTATAGATCTTGATGACATCATGACACAAGGAGTGTGTAAAACTGGTTTGCCGATGAAAGCCAAATACAAGGTGTGTTAAAATCACTATGATATTTAGAATATAGGTAGTTACTGTAAAAAAACAGTAACTGTTGCTTGCACATCACAATAGCCAGAATGACAGCATTTCTTAAGTGGATTAATGTGAGACGTGCTCAGCACCTTCTTGCTGATGCCTCTTGGCGAATGACATGTCTCCATCGTTCTGGAGGTGAAAGCGCTGAATGCATCTCCGCACCAAGTCTTCCCAGCCTGGTTTCATAGAGGCTCGTAACAGACTGGTGTCCAGGGAGGTGATTTTACCTATAAACAATAAGCAATATACATCAATAATCAACTTGGTTTGTTTTTGTCTGTTACAAGTTGTTGGTTTTCAAGCTTATATGTTAAATTTATTGATGTAAAGAATGTTTAAGCACATCTAAAGCTGATCTGCAAAGCAAAATGTATGTATGTATTGAGAGTATTTTAAATGTTTCGGGCTGAATTAATTGCAGAGGTTTAATACTTAGGGTTATAGATTTAGAATAAACCTCTAAACAGCACGACAGAGGAATATCGAATGTTACTTTGTAAGAACTGTGACCAAAAAACAAACATGACAGAAACATTTCAGCTCTGTAATCACTCAGTTACAATAAATAACAAACTGGGAGTTTCCATCAAGTAGCCACATCAGAATGTGACAAAAGGTGTGGTTGGCGTGACAGTAAAAATCTCTTGATCTTCCCATTGTGTGATCTCACTGTCCAGATGCCTATAGTATGTTTAATATACTCATAATTCGGAACTCAAGCAGAGTTACAGTTGCACTGTGAGACGACTCGTGTTCCCGTTCATGAATGACCAGAATGCACATAAACCTCATTACTATTCAAATGAAGGGGGCAGATTTTAAATCAAGAGGTTTTGAAGAAAAGAATAAATAACTAAAAATGTTGTAAATAAACAATTTATTTAAATAAAATTATAGTTGTATTATACATAATCATCATAAAATCTATACTAATAATATCCTCTAATAATAATATACTGACAATGAAAAGTTGAGGTGGCCGCTGGCTGTTCAGTTGCAATGCAATGTATGAACGTATGTAAATATAAATAAATATATATTATTACTATCATTAATATCCAATATTTAAATATACATACATACATACATATATACATTACATACATTATATATATATATATATATATATATATATATATGTATGGGTAGATTACAAATTATAGTCTGTTACTGATTCCAAATTACATAACAAAAACTGTAGTTAGTAACGTAATCCATTACATTACACATTTAGGTAATATAATCAGACTACTTTTTGATTACTTTTAGATTACATTTGACCTAACTTTTTTAAATGAACTGCAGGGGGTTTGGAGTTTAAAAGCTAATGAAAATCTAATAATTAATTAAGTCATAAAAAAGAAAATAAGCAAGTCATTTTAAAATAACATCAATCAAAATAAAACACTTACTAAAAAAAATTAAATATTTTACGTTTACCTGCATGTCATGTGACCATTAACCAACATCAGAGAACCGTGAACACAAATGTGGTATTTAATTATTAAAATATTTATTTCAAAATCTCAGGGGTATTTTAAGTAAATATATTAGGTGAAAGATAACAAAAAAGTTTGGGAATGCCTGATTTACATGTAAATAAGAAATAATGTGAATTTGTGAATTTTAATGTGTTTGAAAGACAAAATATGTAATCCTGTAATCAACAAAAAAGTAACAGTAGTCTGATTATGAGTATTTTAAAATGTCATTTAATATAATTACAAGTACTTAATTTTTGGAATCTGATTTTGTAATCCAGGTTACATGTAATATATATGTATGTATGAATGTATGCATGTGTTTATATATAAACTCAATAAAAATTGAACCTCATGAATCATGAGAAAGCCCTGGGTGCCAAGTCATATTTATGTCATTAAACACAGTCTTTCCAGGTTAAAGTCAGTATCTGTTGTTTTGAACAAGGGGCTGAGCATTGAGAAGCGAGCTAACCGTGATGTGAACACCCTTTGATGAGTGTAAGCAAAGAGAGGGGCGGCGTTGGCATGGTTACCTTGGAGGTCTTGGCGGGTGGTGAAGCTTTCGTGCGTGGGGAGCATGGGTCTCTCTTTCATGGGTACTCTCCTCGCGACGCAGATCAGACACGACTGGAAATCTACAGTCAGAGAGAGAGAGAGAAGAAGATCAGATCAGCGATAACAGATTATTAAAGCGTTTTGAAGGGTGCTTATGAATGATAAGGCATGGGATCTGTGTGTTTGTGTGTGTTAAGGGGGTGGTGCGGAGTGGAGCGTGGGGTGATATGATGGAATGTGACCTTTCGTTTGTGTGTCATTGTGGAGGCTGACCCTGCTGTGCTGCTCCCATGGAGACTAAGTTAGAAAAGTCATCCCTCATCCACCCACAAAAAGATCATAAGAGAATCATAAAGTCTCCAACACTCTGATACATCAGACGCATACATAATAAACAAGAACACTGCACATCATCCATGATAGGTCCATGGATCCATTAGGATTTTTTTTAAAGATATTAATATTTTTATTTAACAAGGACTCAAAATTAATCAAGATTTCGTAACATTTTTAATGTTACAAAAGATTTCTATTTTTTTATTTTAGTACTGTCAAATGATTAGTCACGATTAATCGCATCCAAAATAAAAGTTTTTGTTTACATAATCTGTACTGTGTATATTTATTATTTATATATAAATACACACACATACAGTATATATTTTGAAAATATTTACATGTATTTAAATGTATATATTTATATTCATATATATTTTATAATATATATAAATATATTTAATATATAAACAAAATTTTTCTTAAATATATACATGCATGTGTGTGTGTGTGTGTGTGTGTATATGTATTTACATATACATAATAAATCTACACAGCACACACATATATTATGTAAACAAAAACTTTTATTTTTGATGCGATTAATCGCGATTAATCGTTTGACAGCACTAGTTTATTTCTGTTAATTACAAATCCTGGAAAAAAAAGTATCATGGTTTTTATAAAAATATTAAGCTGCATAACAGTTTTCAACATTGATAGTAATAAAAACAAATGTTTCTTGAGCAGCAAATCAGCATATCAGAATGATTTCTGGATCATGTGACACTGAAGACTGGAGTAATGGCTGCTGAAAATTCAGCTTTGCATCAAAGGAATATATTACATTTAAAAAAAAACTGAAATAGAAACACATATTTTAAATTGTAATAATATTTCGCAATATTAAAGGCAAATATTTTAAAAAAAAATTAGCCTTAATGAGTACAAGAGTCTTATTTCATAAACATAAAAAAACAATAGAATTATATGTATACATATGTTTTATTAAAATATCATTAATATCTCTACTAAAAATTGTTCATATGGTTATGTAGTTTAAGATATTCATTCCGCTTTCCCAAAACTTTAGTACTCATTTAATTTCAAGATGGACATCACTAAAAGTTCAAACTGGCTGTTGATTCAGTGAGTCAGACATTGATTCAGCAACTGCTCTGACTGATTCAGCGAGTTCATTCAGTAAAGGATCTGTCAGACTGATTCAAAATGGTAACTTTCTGCATATATGAGTTTTTTTGAATGATGTCTCATTATTGTGTCTTTGCTTGTGAATCAGACTACACTTCATGAATGCATTCTGGTGTTTCTAACTTGTTCTACTTTTTGAGCTACAGGTCATGACGTTTACATCAAGTTGATGTGAACAGGCCTTTACATGCAAACACACAGCCCCTTGGGTGGTCTTCACTTCAATCTGCAGCTTCACTGTCTCTGCAATAAACTCTCTCTGATACCCCAGCCGTCTTTCTCTGTCTCCTGCGCCAGGGTGAGCTGGCTGGCTGAAAGAGCAGCTGGCACACAGCTAACACTGACGGGCCATAAAGAGAGACGCTCCATCACTCAACACACCAACAGCACCCAGCAAAAATTAAACATTATGTGTGTGCATGTGAGGGAGAGAGAGAGAGAGAGAGAGAGGAAGACCAACATTAAACATCTCTCGTTGCCTCACACTCGCTGTTACACACACAGACACACACTCTTAAACCCCAGCCAGGGCCAAAACCAAAGCCAACATGATCTAGTAGAGAAGTGGGTCTCAAATGCACCCTGAACTCTGGGTGACTCCGAGAGGTGGAAGAGGAGGAGAGAAAAGAGCAAATGAATCACAGACTGAAACTTTTCTCTGGGCGGGACGCAGATGTACGTTCCACGAGCGCTGCTGTTGCCTTTTCGCCTTATTTTTCAGTAACTGGAAGATTTATTTTTTAATAAAATACTTACAGTTGTCCTCATATGGATCACACCTTAGGATTTGAGTTGGACAAAAAAAAAAAAAAAAAAGACTTTGCAATATTTTTCAACACCAAACTGATAATGTATGAAGGCCCATTTCCGCCATCGAAAAAAAAAAAAAAAAAAAGGTAATTGTGACTTTTTAATCCCACAATTCTGACTTTTTTTCATGATATGAATTTGCAGTTGAGAGTTATAAAGTCAGTATTGCATGATACAAACTCGCAATTGCGAGAAAAATCATTAAATCTCGCAATTCTGAGAAAGACAGTCGCCAACACTGAGAAATAAAGTCAGAATTCAATTGTGAGAAAAAAAATCTGAACTGCGAGATACATAAACTTTCATTTGTGAGAAAAAAGTCAGAATTGCGAGTTTTTATCTTGCTTTCTGACTTTACTTCTTGCAACTGCAAGTTTATATCTCGCAATTCTGGCTTTATTCTTGCAACTGCAAGTTTTTATCTCACAATTCTGAGTTTATTTCTTGCAATTGTGAGCTTATATCTGGCAATTCTGACTTTAACTTGCAACTGCAACTTTATATCATGCAATTCTGAGAAAAAAAGTCAGAATTGTGAGATTAAAAAAAAAAAATAAAAATTTTTTTAAAAAAAAATCACAATTACCTCTAAATTTTTTATTCAGTGGTGGAAACAGGCTTCCATTACTTAAGGCAACAAACAAGACTAGCTAGATTTTTAAGAACACTAAGCTCAGAACCAATTCCAGAGAGAATCGCGATGCATTCAGAAAATCTCAGTCCTACTTCACGGTACAGTGTGGTAAACTGCAAGTGATTTTTAATCATATTATGACTTTGATCAGGTACACAATTTCTGCTCAGAACTCAATGGACAAAGCAACAAAATTTGCATAAAAATATTATATTATTGTATTGCAGCTGATAAACCAATGTAATATTGTACTGTCAGGCCAAAGCTCAATCCCTATTTATGAAGTTTCTTTCATTTAATGTGTCTACTTTCTGTGCCATCCTAATGCTCCAACAAAATATAAAGCAGCACAACTGCTTTAAACATTGATAACAACAAAAATGTTTCTTGAACACCAAATTAGCATATTAGAATGATTTCTAAAGGATCACGTGACACTAAATACTGAAGTAATGATGCTGAACATTCAGCTTTGCCATCACAGGAATAAATTAAATTTTAAATTGTAATAATATTTCACAATATTACTCCTTTACTGTGTTTTTGATCAAATAAATGCAGCCTTGATCAGCATAAGAGACTTCTTTCAAAAACATTTAAAAAATCTTACCAACCCCACACTTTTGAATGGTAGTGCATGTTAAATTACTACTGCTTTTTATGGCAACAAGACCACTAAATGACAGCAACAAACGACAACTGTAGATAAAGACAACAATTCTCATCCACTGGAACCAAAAGTCTTTTGAAAAACTATAGGTTCAAATCTGCTCGTTTGTGGGACGCTTGACAAATGAACGCCCGGCTGTATGAAAGGGGAGTAGCCACTTTGCTTGGCCGAAGCCTGCTCTGCTTTGAAGCACTAAATCTAGAGTTTCAGTACCGTTCATGTGGCTTAAGTGTGTTTTAAGAAACCGTGGCTCACCCTCTCCCTCCTCCTTGATGGACTTTGGTTCAGACACAGCAAAACACTGCATAGTCTCATATTTCTGCTGTGCCTCGTGATCCTGCGTCTCTTCGGCCTCGCTGTGAGGGTTCATGAGCATGCGGCAGTTGAAGGTGTGGCTGTTCCGCCGAGGATTCTCGCTGGACCACGGCACTCCGTTCACTGTGGGAGGGAGGTGAAGAGACATCACTCACTGTCACTCATTTCAACCAGGATTCCCTAACTTTCCTTCCTGAATAAAGGGGTGTTCACACCGACGGTGATTTACAGCGGCAAGGGACTGGAAGTCATTAATTTTCAACGAGAGTTGGCGATGTGAAGCGACATGAGAGACTGTTGGCAATGAGACAAAAATTAAAGTTTATATAAAAAAATGTGTGCTAACTCAGTGGCTTCCAATGGGAGTGTGCGCTTGATCTGCCTGTCACTCATGTCGCTTCAGGATATTGCAGTGACCTTCAGTGATTTAACTGGTGTCAAATAAGTGTATGCAAAAAAGAGAATATTTGCAAATAAATCTGTGAATAAAGCAGCGTTTTCATTCAATGTGCATGTTAAACATCTTATTGTGAACAATCCATTTATTCAATTTTTTTTTGATGTTGTAATGGCAATTGTTTTTATGTAATAATGGTAATAATATGGTGAAAAAGGACTTCATACAAGATGTATACAGGACTTTTCCAATCACTTAGTCCCTCCACATTTGACTGCAAGCTCACCTTCAACAACCACATTTCAAAATCCAAACAACAACCAATGTATATAACCCATATAAACGATGTATAGAAGTCCTTGTTCTACATTTTTTCTTTTTTGATAATTTGTTACACTTAGACACATTACAATATATAAGAAAAGGATTGTCGCTACTTTTGTTTCATTGTGACTTAATAAATTAGAAGTCCATTGGAAGTCATTGAGTTGGCACATATTTTTATAGAAACTTTTATATTTTTTATATGAATGTCTCTAATGTCACTTCACACTGCCAACTCTTTTTGAAAATTAATTACGTTTTTTGACACATATCTAGGAATTTATTTGAGAAATGGGTTTCTATATTAGTTTACACAAATGTCTTCTCAACCGAATAAAAGAAAGTGTCATCCACCTCAAGTGACATGCATTTTTAACATTTTCTTGGCATTTTCATGCAGTATTTGTATGAGATATCATTGAAAGATGTCGATGGAAAGCTAGCTAGTGTGAACATCTCTTGAAAGGATAGTTCGCCCCAAAAATGAAAATCCTGTCATTAATTACTCACCCTTATGATGTTAACCCGTAAGACCTTCATTTTTCTTCGGACCACAAATTAAGATATTTTTGATGAAATCTGAGAGCTTTCTGACCCTCCATAGACAGCAAGGGTACTACCACATTAAAGGTCCAGAAAGGTAGTAAGGACATAAAAATAGTCAAAATTGTCCATGTGACATCAGTGGTTCAACTGTAATTTTATGACGCTACGAGAATATTTGTGCGCAAAGAAAACAAAAATAACTAATGTATTCAACTTCATAAAACTGCGGTTCAAGCGCTGATGTCACATGGACTATTTTAACAATATCCTTTCTACCTTTCTGGGTCTTGAACATGGTAGTTGTGTTGCTGTCTATGCAGGGTCAGAAAGCACTCAGATTTCATCAAAATGATCTTTATTCGTGTTCTAAAGATGAACAAAGGACTTATGGGTTTGGAACCACATGAGGGTGAGTAATTAATGACAGAATTTTCATTTTTGGGTGAACTATCCCTTTAAACATTTAGATGATAGCAATTTGGCATGTGTTTGTTTTTTTTAATCATCTAAAGCCATTTACAGTAAATTTATTAAGGAACCTAAATTATAATGTCAGAAGAAAATATACAGTGGAACAACAAAATCACAGTCAATCCAAACTTATTTGATGTTTACAGCTGTGAAATACAATGGGATCCATAACCAATGAGTGTTTTTGGCTGAATATATCATTTAAACCAATAATGACATGGTTTCTAGACCTGAGTCCTTCCTCTCTTTCACCTCTGCAGGTGACCTTCCCCTCTGCCGCCACTGAGGGAGGAGGAGATTCTGATATTCCTCTCTGTAAATCCCAGTTCTTAATGCTCAATCTGATTAATATAATCACAGGGTGGAAAATGTAACTGGTCACACTTGAGTATTGAGGAACAAGTTGTTCCTGAAAAGAAGAGGTGCTAGAAACACAAACGAAATGAAAATATCTAAATGGGAAGGAAACCATGAATGGAAAATAGAGTCTCACCATGTGACTTGGGCAGGAGGTTTTTGATGAATTCAGTATGGTCTCCTACATGCAGGATGCTGTAAACACTGGTGCTCATCAGCTCTTCCTGATTGTAACGCAGGTACTGCGTCACGTTCTCTGACACAAACACGATGTTCCCCTCCATGTTCACCACAAAGAAGAACCCATCTAAGG
The DNA here is from genome assembly GCA_021397915.2 of Tor tambroides. Taxonomy (NCBI): domain Eukaryota; kingdom Metazoa; phylum Chordata; class Actinopteri; order Cypriniformes; family Cyprinidae; genus Tor; species Tor tambroides. The sequence continues at coordinate 40,228 of JAFVLL020029662.1, read as the reverse complement.
CCTGGAGGAGAAAAACATAGGCTATTAGTACTGTGGCCACAGATGCGCAGCTAACACCAATATTATTATATGAAGAGCAAAAAGGCTAAAGTACACATCATTGCTCCTTCTAAAAGCATAACCAGTCAATAGAAAAGATGAAATAACCAGCAGAAAAAAAACTAAAAGCTGTCCAGAAAATTTAGGAGTCCTTGTAGACAGATCAAGTGAAGTCAAGGGGATTACAGCATGAGTGTGAATTCATGGCCTTAAGATTGATCGAGTGGTTTTGAGCAACAATAGGTTGAATGTAATGATCTGACAGTGTTTTCGCTTCTCAATTCAGGTAAACCATAATGAAGTAATTAGCAGCAGGAAAACAAGATCTCATCAGTTGCAGTTAGGAGGTTATTTTAACAGGCTTCCTCTCAGAGCGATACTGTCAGGCAGACAGACAGGGGAAGTGGAGCAACTGTTTTTCCTCATTTTAAATGCAGATTACAGGCTACGACTTTATTAGAGTGCTTACTCGTGTCGCATCTCCTGCAGTGAAAATGTCTTAAAATAGCGATATGTTGTATATATATTGAAAACATTGGTTATTGGCCAATATTAGAGCTTTTTTTAATGTATTGGCATTGTCAATATTAGATATACACTACCGCTCTGGCCAGAGTCTGTAAGATTTTTTAAATGTTTTTAAAAAAAATAATGCTCACCAATGCTCATTGCTGTCACGTGATTCTTCATAAATCATTCTAATATGCTGATTTGGTGTGTAAAAACCACTTATTATCATTGTTGAAAACAGCTGTGCTGATTAATATTTTTGTGATACTTTTTTAAGGATTCTTTGATGAAATGAAAGTTCAAATAACAGTATTTATTTGAAATAGAAATGGTAAAAGTCTTTATATTCACTTCTGATCAACTTCATGCATTCTTAAATAAAAGAAGATGAATACTATGAGATGAACAAGAAATTAAGTTTTAAAACTCAAATTATCATTTAACACTAACTCAAAGTTAATCCAATAAACTGTTAAATGTAATTTTTGAATCTCAAAATGAATATCCATTTTTCATACTAAATATTATACTTGTGCATATGCTGTGATGCCTAAATTAACCTGCAGCATTTTAAATGACAAATTTAAATTTGCAACTGATTTCGAAAAAACAGCATAGAATTTTAATATCAGATATTTACTGGTTATATCAGCCACCAGACAAAATGAATTATTTCCTTAAAAAAAATCCCGGCACATCCCTAGAACAGTAGATGTCGACCAATACTGGATTTAGCTAACATTGACACCTGAGATAGAAAAACTGATTTTTTTGGCAGAGAATTTTTAAAATGAGTAATATTAAAACTTAATGACTTAACCATGAAAATGCTTTGTATTTATGTAATAAATAGTTATGTAATATAAACAATATATCCATAAAACCGATATATCAATCTACCTCTAATCCCTAGTCTTCAGTTACACACATTTATAGTCATCAGAATTTGCGGTGAAAGCGTCCATGCAATCTCGTTTTGTATGAAGATTAACTTTCTTGCCTGCTTGTGTCGGCAATAAACGAGCGCTTGAGAATCGCAGCGCCTCATAGCGTGTGACAGAAATGATATTGACGAGTCTTAATTGAAAGAACACAGCCTTAAGTCAAGCATTACCTATCAAGATGGTGTCAATTAGGCTCTGAATGCAGCCGGGCCCCTGAGGGCCTGTAGCGATTGCAATAAAAGCTGCTGTTTGTTTTAGAATGTGGAGCAGCAGCTCGGAAATCATTCTTTAATCTGCGGCGGAGCGTAATAAGCTCTAAATCTTTTTTTCAGCAAAACAAACACAGCGCCTCTTCTTAACGCAGAGAATTATTTCACAAACACTCGGCCGTGGAAAAAAATAAAACACTCAAGAGAAGCTAAGAACAAACGTACATACTCCAGAGAGCAGATAAAGCGAGGGAGAGAGGGAGCGAGCGAAAAAAAGCCCACAAGCCCCTGTTTGTGCACTGCTCTAGATGTGGCCATCTGGTGGGCACATTCAGCAAACATCGCAGAGTAAACACGGAGGAATGCCAAATCCACCTTTATTTAGCCAAACTTATGCAACTCTGTAAAATGTGCTGATGGACGTGTATTGCAACATGAATGGAGCTGGGTGGGCCTCGCTCTCCCGCTGTGGGAGGTTGCATAACTTCCTATACAAAGGAGAGACTGGGTCCAAACTCATCGCGAGGTGCGGACACTGAAAACGGACACGCACCCGGTGGCACGGCGAGCTTGGCCACAAATCCCCACACACTGCTCCGAAGAACACAAAGCTGCTTTAGCGGATCCTATGGCTGCTCACACTTCAGCTTCCATCGGCAAACAATGGGGGTTTTCACTGGGGCAGGGGGCCATGCAGAACTGCGAAAGCTTTACACAAGGCCTGTTTGTGTGCACAAGTGCGTGTGCCCGGGCGACACTGGAGGGGCTGTTATGGGTGCTGGGTGGAAAAGGCCAGTCGGGTGAGTTTCCCCCTCTCTGGCCTTTTGTCACAAGTGGTTTTTAATTAGGTGCATTATAGCGTGCGGGTGTGAATTGTCCCTTCCTTCGGCCGTTTCAAACAGATGGAAGATCAAGCGCACAAGCACGCAGGCTATATTTGGCATCCGCTTCGTGTTGATTCGGTGACGGAGGACCTCGGAGGCTATAAATACCTCAAAGAGGAGAGGGTGTGAGAGAAAGATGGAGTGGCTGGATGGGTGGATTCATTCAGAGCTGGGCGTCCTGCCTGCTCGGCCGAACGACCGACGGAAGTTGTTCGTTTGCACTGGAGAGAGTTGAACTGTTATTTAAAGGGATAGCTCACCCCAAAATAAAAAAGGTATTTTTAAAAACCTTTTCTCAACCCATTAGCAAACAGAATTGGAAAAATAATGCCTGTATTGTGATGCCTTTGGTTGGACAAACAGACCCAAACTCATGCAACTGGCTGAGCCAACATTGCATAATGTGACAAGTTTGCACACAATGAATGAAAAACTGCTATATCAGGGCATATCTGAAGTTCGATGTAGAGTCAAACAAAATGAGATTTTTATGTTTTAATTAGTGCTGCAAAATTAGCATGTTAACACAGGTGATTAATTTTTCCAGTTTAACGGCGTTAAAAATATTTAACGCAGGGGTAGAGCTAGGGTTGGCCACCCCACCCACAACTGTTGGTTCTGTTTCTTTTTTCTTGACAAGAATTGCATTTATTTAGATGCGGAACGTCTTTACGACCACATCGAAAGGGAGACTTTTCAGACTCCACTTTGCTAGTCAAGTGAGCGCAGAAACGCAGAGGTCTTATTGTTTAAAGTTTACTTAAATTAGAAGTTATTTTTTAATGTCTAATAAGTCTAATCTACTAATGTTAGGTGGGATAAATCCCGATTCATTTCAGAAAAAATGTGTGATTAATTAGTTAATTTTTTAATTGATTGACAGCACTAGTTTAAATATACTCTGTTTCAACTAGGGCTGCTCGATTATGGCAAAAATCATAATCATGATTATTTTGGTCAATATTGTAATCACGATTATTTAACACGATTATGAGTGGGTCCAAAACTTTATATTAGTGATTAATTTAAAGATAGCAATACAATAGAAAAAATGAATACTTTTATGCAAGTCTTAAGTATTCTAACAGCCTACTACAGAAATTTAATATAATTAATTGAAATGTAAAATAAAACAGCATAGTCTTTACTGAAAAAAATTAAACATGCTTTGTTTCTTATTAAAACTACAAAAGTCCCTCATTCAAGAGCAGTGAGTGATTTTTCTTTTTGTATTTTTTACGTTTGATTTAAGCACAGAGACGGCAGAAGGAATATTACTTCTTGTCGCTTTAAGAGCTGCACGGATCCAATATATTTTTATTCTCAACTGTTCACGTTCATTTAAGACATATCTGACGAAGGTTTACATGAATAATCACCAAGCGCCGCATTTTGAAATATTTTTGCGAGTATTTGACCGTTTATGCGTGCACCTTGAACTAAAAGATGACTTTACATGTCCGTGTTCTGTTCCGTCTCTGAGTGCATTCACAGAACAGCACAAGTTCTCTTTCACGCTTTTAAAAACACAACATCAAATAAACATTAATAAATCAAGCACGTCCCATTTTATGAAAGTCACGTTACATGATTTTACTTATTTGCATGTGAAATTGAGCTTTTATGGAGGAGCGAAAGCACACCACCGGAAAGGGGCTGAATGGGGTGCAATAATCGTTTAATCTCGATCATTGTATTTTCATGATCGTTTGAAGCCGAAATTGAAATCGAAACGGAATTTCGATTAATTGCACAGCCCTAGTTTCAACAGTGTTGTTACCATTAACCATTAATTAGATCTATAACTAAAACTCTTTAAAAATCACTGTCAGCGTTTAAAATATAGACAAAATAAAGTAAAATATAAACTAAAATTAGAGGAAAAACTTCAAATTAAAAACCCACGAAAATTGGAACTGAATCAATCGAAAGAAACTGAAGTACTAAAAATTACTAAAATTGAAACTGATATAAAAATATATGTTAATTCAAAATATTAATAAATACCATAATAGTATATAAATAACAAAATAACACCGCTTTATAGGCTATGTTCAGACTGCAGGCAAAAGTGGGCCAAATTTCCTCAGATCTGTTTTATTTCTTAACAGTTTGAACACCAAAAACCACAAAGAATCTGATTTTTTAGATTATGATTTTGGCCACTTCCGTATACTAAATACAGGTCAAACGTTTTGCAATGCAACCTCAGTTTGAGCGGTCATATCATAGTTCACGCAACTTTCACGTCTCTCTAAATTGACATTATATGCCGTCTTCTTATTATTCTTTTGCACATGCAGGTCAGTTTTGGGACTGTGATCAGTTCACACTCGAATCTGATATTGGCCACATTTTAAAAAATAATGTGAACAGCTAAATAAATAAAATCAGATCTGAGCAATAACTCAGAACAAATCAGTAAAGCTTGCAGTGAGAACATAGCCATAGAGAGAGCCATCATTTTTCATGCCAAAAATGGCGTACATCTTCTCAACTGTCAGTTCATGAGCTCTGTGTATATTCAGCAACGAGATGGAGGAATCTGGGGATTTAAACATCAAATGGCAGCCAAACTCTTTTTTTTAAAATAACGGTTACCAAAAGGCATTCACTCTGTCTCCCATACATGGTTCACGCTTGGCTCTTCCTTGTGCGTGTTCAGCAGAGCCAGTGTAACCTAGTAAACAGAGCACAACAGACCCACCTCCAGCATCATTGGTCCAAGGGCATCTTTGTCAATAACACTTTGGCCTGTCGACGACACATCAGCCTTCTGCACTTCATCCTCATTGGCTGCAGCAGCTTTTTCTGCAGAGGGAGAGAGAGATTCAGAAAAAGACAGAAGAAATGTGATACGAGTCCATTACAGAACATCAACACCACCGTCCACAATAATTTAGCTATTTTATGTTAAAAACCAGAGGATGAATAATCTGTACATCATTTTTTGTCATGTGATCATATATTGGGAAAGGGGGGATCATATACAGCTGTCAGTGATTAAGATGCACATGAAAAAAAAAAGAATTTTTTTATGATAAAAATGTTTTTGCATGTCAAAATAAATTTTCCACTTTGCAGGAAAAATTACATTTTGTCAAAACAAGTCTAAAATATTATTCATCTTGGTGAATTGCCAGCGAATAAAATCAAATAAATTATTTGACCAAACCCATAATGTTGAGTTTTATGCAGAAAAGCACTATTACATTCTCAGAATACATTGGGAAGCACAAAAGCAAGAAAATGGGGTAAATCTTCCCAGAACGTCTTATAATGTGAAGTAAAATCAGACTTTGGAATTCAACAGTATGTTGTTAAAAGTTTTCTCCCTCTCATTTCTATTTAAGTACGTACATTGCTCAAATTGTTTCCCCAATGATTCACCTAACCCCTTGCTCACCCTTTTTAAGAAGGTCATATTTCTATTGCCTTTAGTTATAGATGCTTTCTTCTAATTTGAGTTGATAGCAGACATCCTGGAATATAATTAGGCACATTTGTTTTACCTCATTCTCCTTTCTCCTTGAATAAAGGACAAGTTAAGCAAAAAATTGGCACTGCTTATCCTCTCTCCCCTACTAAGTGAATACGGTTAATTTGGTCAGAAACTCAGTCCTCGGTTGGAAACATCAACATTTCCATAAAAGAACCTAAAACCCTTCATTAGATCCTGCAGAGTTTAAGTGCTTTATTTTCAAATTACATTAAAGACACTTCATGTGGTCCTGCTAGCTTGAGTGTATTAGCATTTCTTGAAAGGGCAGTTCTCTCTCTCTCTGCTCACTAAAGCGTTTAATTTCATACTGCACACACGCGCCTTTTTAAAGCCCTTTCTCGCTCTTTCATACTGCCGTGCGCTTGTTGAGACATGTTGTTATGGCACACATCCGGACCTTAGCAACGCGTGAGACAGAAGCTGTCAGGCTAAATGGGTGCATGTGAAGCCTCACATAACAGCCATGCAGCCAACAGCCCGGACATGAATGGAACCGTCAATACACACATGCGCTCGCACACAGACTCCAAACAAACCATTATATAAAGAATGGAGAACATCATTCTCTCCAACAAAGTGACATGATTTGTAAACAACATCGCCTGCAAAACAAAGCACTTGTGATGGAGCTAAATCTAGAAGGAAAACTGGCGAATTTCACAAAGAACATGTCTAGCTCATATTTCATCACAAATAATAATAATAATATTTATGCAATAATATTATTTTATGATTTTTAGGGTAATATTTTTTGGCAATGTTTTAAATACATCATGTCAAACATGAAAAGAAATTGTTTTCAAGACAAGTAAGCACAAATCCTTTTTTGTTTTATTAGTGTAAAAAAAAGTTTCATTGTCATTAAAACATTTTTCATTATTATTTTAATTAGTACATTAACACACAATGTAAAGAAAAAACAAAAAAAAAATTATAATTATCATAAAAGTGGCTAAACACTAAATAATTTGTGAGATGTATAATGCATCTTCTGAAGTGGAGTGCTAAACTATTAAAAACATTTATGATAATTTAAATAAAGTTAAAATAAAATATAAATAGTAGATGACAGACTTAAAAATATTTTTTTTTGCAACTGAAATAAGTGTAAGTACTAAAATTACTAAAACAAACTGAAAAAAAGAATAAGTCAAATTGAAAAATTAAAATATAACATACAAAATGATAAAATGAGTTGTGCTGTCAAACGATTAATCGCGATTAATCACATCCAAAATAAAAGTTTTTGCTTACATAGTATATGTATGTGTACTGTGTATATTTGTAATGTATATATAAATACACACACATGCAGGTATACATTTAAGAAAAATGTTATGTTAATATTTTAAATATATTTATATATAATATAAATTATATGAATATAAATAAATACATGTAGATATTTTCAAAATATATAATGTGTGTGTATTTATATATACATAATAAATATACACAGTACACACACATAATATTACGTAAACTAAATTTTTTATTTTGGATGCAATTAATCGCTTGACAGCACTAAAAATGACATAAAATGAATGAAACTTCAACCAAAATTAAAGTGAAATAAATGAATATAAAATAAATGCTAATTAAAAACATTAATGTAATAGCATACAAACAACACTAAAATAACACTAACAATTTCTGCCGTCAGTGAAACATCCTCAATCCCACAATTCCCTAGACCAATCTAACTTCCTGTCTGTTCCCATTCATTAAAGATTGTAGTCGGGATCATCAGTGGATGCAGTGGGCTCGCAGAGGACACGATAGAGAGGCAAACTGTGCTGGCATGATGGGTAGCCATATGGCAAAGAGAGAGGTCCATCCATCAGCCTCCCCCTCAAACCGTTCTGGGATGCTCCAAACGCTGCTCTTCCCGTATATGTGCATGTGTGTGTGTGTGATACGCATGCGTACACTCCTGATGATGAGTGGATGCGAGCGTGTTGTGTGTCAGCAGGTCTTTGCGGTGCCCAGCAGGGACTGGTAAACCAGCACAGCTGCACCAAAGGTCCAGTGATAACTCATTCCCTCTCTCATTTCAAACTCGGCTCCTTTTCGTCAGCCAATCCCCATCAAACAGAAAAAAAGGCAGTATTATCTCCAGAAAGGATGTGAATCAGGCCATATCTTTCACTTCGACAGCAGATGGAGTTTCTTGAGGCCTTTAGGATCTGCCCTATCAGTCACAATTCAAAGCCCCACCCATGACTCCACTCTCAACCAATCAGTGCAGAGCCTGATCGTGGATACTAGGTCACGACTCCATGGGAGAATTCCATATCTCCTCATCTACTGGGTGTTGTTCAGTCTCTAAATTTATAAGCGCTGACTCACTAATGAACAAATTAAACGTGTAATTAAACATAATCCAGTTTTCAAATTCCAGTTTGGGGTTTTAAATGTGTAGCAGATGAACTACAGACTAAAAATACCCTTTACAGGTAAATGTCCAACAGATTGTGTTTTCTATGCAAAGAGGAAGGAAACTGCCGCAGTTTAATAGTCGCTTGCTAGAACAGCAAGCATAATAGCATCACCATTATTACTGCTCATACTTATATTGCACCATTTGTACTGTGAATTATACATCAAATCACAACTTATTGAGGAAAGGTGTGCTAATATTTTGCTAGTCAGTTAGATTTACGATATTCACCTGATAGACAATAATATATTCATATTCAAGGAAGGATCTGAGTCATATCTAGGGAAAGGAATTTATATCAACAGCATCCTAGCAACTGCATAGTAATGCACCAAAAAACTACTTATAACATTGTGGCAACACCCTGGCAACAATCACTACACTTTAGTGTCATGATGGCAATTTTTGCACAGACGATGTTTATTAGCCTTTTTCAAAATGTAAACATCGTTTTAAAGGGACTGCTCAAATAAAAATGATCTTTTGTGGAGCCCAAAAGAGATTTTAGGCAGACTGACAGTTTAGTTGACCAGGTACTTTCACTGTATGGATTATTTTGGAGAGCATCCGATGGACGCAAAGTGCGTACGCTATCTGTCATCAGTAACGCATGGATACGCTGTTTCCGTTCAAATCAGCGTAAAGAAACGTACAATACGTATCCTTGCGTTACTGATGACAGAGAATAGCGTACGCACTTTGCGCCCATTGGATGCTTTTCAAAATGGCGCTACGCTGACACAGAGAGACAGAGAGGAGACGGATTGTTGAATAAATGTTGTTACTTTTATTTTCTTTGCGTATAAAAAGTATTCTCGCCGCTTCATTAAATTCAGATTGAACCACTGATGGCAGATGGAATATTTTGACATTGTTTTTATACTTTTATGGACCTTGACAGCACAATTTACTAAGCAGTCAATGGGACAGTCACAAGCCTCCCGGTTTCATATTTAACCACAGGAACTAAGTAAAAAAATCTCTTCAAAGAGACATTTGTTGCTATGGGTCTAAATAAAATGTGAAGAACAGAATTGCAAGTCTTCAGCATTGCATTTTCAGCAGAAAGCAGCTTCTGCTTTAAAGGGCTTCCTGTGAGTGTCAATAATGTTGTGCTTCCTTTACAAGGAAAGCTGACTGCTGCGCTCTATACTTGAGGCCTTGTTTACAGGCAAAACAGGCCCATTTGTGTGTTTGGAGGCAGTTTGAGACTGTGCAAGCACCGTTATAGCAGTGAGTGATGCTGTGGCCGTGTGGCATCGAGCGTAGCGGAGGGGAAGTGAAGGAGGGGTAAGGGACAACGCAGCAGACGGCGACCATCGCTGTTAGCTTTGCATCACATTGCTCAGTATTACATAACCCAGAGCTCAGTACATCACAAACAATCTCCATCGCAGCCCAGTCAGAATCAATGCAGACACACACACACAGGTCAAAATAGCACCCAGTCTGAACTGTTGAAAACAACACAGATGTTAATGTGGGCAGAAAAGCACTGCAGGGGTAAGATTTATATAAATCTATATCAGTCTATATTTATGATTGTGCCATAAGAATTTCCAGGAAGTTTATTCAAGAAATTTCTCATCACAGAAAGAGCAAGGATGAGATATATGACATCCCTCAATAGGGGAGGGACCTCGAGATACAATTAAGCTTCTTCTCAGAAGTTTGTGATATAATCTGGTATAATGTTTACAAAATTTATCCACATAACTTTTCAAGTAACTAAAATCATAACATGTTAACAAGCATCTGAATGCAGCTGAATCCAAATCTTGCAGCTAATAATTTTTCCAACAAAGAAACGCAAATGAGTCCTGAGTCAAACATCCCTAACTCAAGGTAACTAAAATACAACACAAATGTAGAAAAGTAATGAAGCTGTGACTTCTAATTAAATCTAAATTAATTCTAATTCAAATTGGTTACTGTATTTTTTTTTCTTAACGCAGTGAGAAATGAAAGCCGCATGGCACATTAGTGCCATGTTTGCAGTTAGCATGATGCTAATCTATAGGGTCCTGCTGAAAGCTAATCTGGATTCAATGGCTGATTTGACAAAGTTCTTTCTCAAGATCTCTATAACAGGCCAAATATTTTACTAAACAACCTGAAAAAGCCTACATGTGTCTTGTGTTAGCTAGTAATAATTTCTAGCCTAAAGCAAAGGTCTTTATATGCTAAAGCTCAGTGAATGTAACACTATGTGAAGGCTATGTTTTCAGCATCAAGCCTCAGAGTTTATACTAAGGGGGCTTTTTGTATTTTAAATAAAAGATTTACTAGTAAGCCAAGTACTAATGTTCAAAGAAGAGTCCATCAGTTTTCTTACCTTGCTCTTTAATTTGACGAATCTGTTTGACGGTTTCCTTTAGGATTGCACATTTGTCAGGCTTGACATTGAAGTTGTCGATATCATTAAAGTTTGCGAAAATCAGCTCTGCGAGCTCCTCTATGTATTTATTTTCATGTTCCCGGTTACGTTTCTCAGTGCTTCGTTTGGGACTGTGAAGAGAAACAAAAAATTATTCAGACTAAAGAGCAAAAATATAACTTGTCAGTCAGACCAGCATATGCTTTATATATACTGTTTAAGATTGCAATTAAAAATATCATGGCTTCCTCAGTTTGATAGTCTCAACTTTTATCTATTTGGCAAAGATGAAGGGAAAAAAGAAAACAATATGGAAACGTGGCATAAATTTTTAGCTGTATATCATCAACATCAAACATTTTTGTCACAAATTTGCAATGTTTAACAATAAATGAGAAAGTTACTGTTACTTTTATGAAAAAAAAAGGAGTTTTTTAATTTAACTTATTTGCTGAAAATTCAGGAGGGCTGTACATTCTTTTTACATACATAAATATTTTAAAATATTGTACACATGCTTATGGGTGTCTTTGGACAATAAACTGCATTTAAGGTGCCATATCAAGTTTGTCTACATTTTAACTGTATATAACCCAACAGTAAGTCAATTCTGAAAATATGCAATAAATAAATGATACTTTATGACATTAGGAACAAACAAATACCTAAAACAATCAAAACCAAAAAAATCAAGAGCAAGCCCCTCTTTTCTGCATTGTGTGTAACACAGAAATAGACAAAAGTTTCCAGAGCTGCTTCTGTGCAACCTTAAACAGGTTGCATTTTAAATTTGCTGCTCTGCATCTTCAGCAGTCTGTACAGAAAATTTTGTCAATAAAGAGAGCATGCATAGCTCCTTCCTATGAATGAATTATACAGACTGATGTTTCCTGACTCAGTGGAAAAAGGCTTTATATAGAAACATGTATTATCTAGGCTGAGCTCCACCGGTGGGAGGCCTGCTCAAGATTATTGCAGTTCAGCGGTTCATAGCATAGACACTGAGAAATTCACTCCCCTATACATACAAACTAAAATGCGTAAGCTACAACGAATGCAGTTTCAGAGTCCACTGCAACCTGCTGTTCATTTGTCTACTGGTTTACATGTCATGTCTAGGTGAAATACCTTGGGCCCAGGAGGTCCGATGGGCACTCCTTGCGCTTTTGAGCCTCTGACCTGGCAGGGTCCGACGAGTTTTCCCCAACAGCACTCATCCTCAATGCATATCACCTGTTGGAGAAAATGTCAACGTAAGCGATTCAGAAAATGCTCAAAGGACACATCATCTTTAGGTAGGCTTGACAAATGATCACACTTCATTGCAGCATTTAAAGAGGTGGACCAATAAAAAAAAAAAAAGTCATTATATTAAATTATCTCCTGAACAGGTTGAATAACAACACACTGTGCCAACTATTTCTGCTGCATTTTGAGAGAGCCAGTAGATATAGGTCTGCTTAACAGTTCAAACACATGCAGTTAAACATCATAATGCAATAAATTTGAGCACCTGATGACTTGCAAACAAGCCAAACAGCTCTTCTGAGAGAGATTCATGTGGAATCTATCAGTCATTTAGGTACTGGTAAAAGGGATTTCTGAGGATTTTGGGGAACTGTTTTTTCCTTTGGTTTGGCTGCGAGTGCATGAAAACATCTTGGCAGCTTGCAATTCAAAAATCTCATAAATGAATTCTTATCAATTAATACTGTCTTAAACGGCGCTTTACAAGGACTGAAAAATTTAATTACTAATTAGAGATAATTAAAAGCGAGAAGGCTTAGGGGTTGTGTTCAGAGGTCATATACTGAAGATGTGGGTTGATGCTGGAAGGCGTAAGGAGGCCTGCGAAAATGAAAATGAGAGAAAATGGAACGAAAAAGGGATTCAATTATATTGTGCGACAATGGGTGTCCCCTGAGAGCGAGCGAGAGAAAAGAGAGGGCAGAGCAATGAAAGAAAAGTGGAAGTAACACGAAAGTAAGTGAGATTGAGAGTGGTGAGATATAAAGAGTGAGTAAGGGGTCAGCGAGTGAGAGAACACAATGTGCTGTATACTGTACAGCACAAAAAGACTGTTGAGCATGCAAATTTTCATTTAACAAGCCCCAACAAATACAGACACAAGCGCAGCCATTTATCTTTCCAACACATACTACAATATGTAGTTTCACTTTCTATTCACATTTGTGTGCCTTATAGAACCACGCTTGACACGAAAATTGGGAATTCCCACGAGAGAGAGAAAACTAGTACATTTCATCATTTAGTACTGTTCTCGATATGATGAAAGAAAAAGAGAGAGAAATGTGTCCCATCACAAGGGGAAAACGAACCAATATAAATTGAATTAGACTTTTTAATAATAGTGTGCAACATTAACGGCATACATGGCTGTAAAAGAACCTCAAAAAATGTCTAACAAAAAAAAAAAGGTAACGGAATGCATAGAAACTGAAATTTGAAACATTAATTTTCTGTTTCCTTTAATAATATTTTATATAAAATACTATATATTATGTATTTAGGTGGAAACTGCAAGGATTCTGTCACGAATAAAAAGATTAAAACAACAGCATTTCTAACTTAATGCATCCTTATTGTATAAAACTATGAATTTCTTACAAAATTGTATGCAATGTTTGGGATCCATTAGAGGTTGTGCTGAAAATTTTTGACATAAATAGAACCTTTAATGTAATGGAAAAACGTTTTCAAACGGTTGCAGCCTCTGGGGTAAATTTGTTGAAAATTGCATTCAGCGTTCCAATAAAAACATTATATAAATAGCATTATGTGGGCTAATTATCACAACTGAAAATGGCAGACCTGTTTTAAAAAGGTGGAATTATGATAATGGTCCATTGCAATTTAAGCATTATCTACTCAAAAGCATTGTTAGATCATTTACTAGATTTCCATTTCTGAAGCCAAACACGGGAGTCAGGAGAAAAAAAGCTAATTGAAAAGTACAAACTGATATATTACGTCAACAAAAAACAGGCACTTCAGAGTGTTGATGAGACCTGTTGTGAATTTGGCACTAATTTAAAACACCAGGCAGTGGAGGTTAATGAAAACACCATCTATCCCCTCTCCCATCTCTCTCAGGGCTTCATCTGCAGTGTTTGGGAAGCAGGCGGAGTGACACCCGGGCCAGCACACGAGGCCAACACATTGGGCTGCGTTCAGGCCAAACTGACGCATACACATTGCCTTACGTAATTTGCAGCCTCACTGTAGGCCGGCTGGGGGAGTCAGAGCCGGAGTGAATGGAGCACTGGTATTGAATCCCTGCTGGATTGCAGTGCCCTACTTAAACCTAATGACAGAGAGGCCAATCAAACAGCTCTGGGGGACGAGGCCGATGCTACAGACACTGGACACCAGCTAACTAGAGAAAAAACAGAGAAAGATTCTTTCAGACAGCGTTAACCTTCAGGTCTGAGAGACATTCATCAGCCAGACATCTGAATCGTAACATTACGTAAGGCCTTCTGTCAATCATGGGGCCCTTCTGTTCATCTTGATGACAAACGGCTTCTTGTGACACAGCCTAGAAGCTTTTCCGTGCCCCCTTGGACAGCGGACACCACTGGAATCGCCAATGTAATTAGACAATGTCACAGTTAGCATAACTGTTAGCCTGCATTTGCATTAACAGTCAAAGGCACTGATGCCGGTTATACACTGATTTTCACTCACCGAGAGTTTTCTAGAGATCCCTGACAATCGCATAGTGTGAATTATCTATGGGTGTCACCGACTAAAGATTTTTCTAGTCAACTAGTAGTAGTTTTATTACATAATCAGAAAGTATTTGTTTTTATTTGAATAGGTTAGATTAAAAGTAGACATTTCAAGCTTTCTATGGATATATTTCTCACATCTGTGAGGCAAGTAGCCTATACGCTGAGTTTCGGTTCATTTCACGGAGACAGAGATGGTAGAAAGCACATCCTGTTTGTTTTATTTGTGAGTGACCCTTTACAGTTTCGAATGATGTATTACTCTTATTTGTATGGACAAAAATGATGGAGTATTTTAAGTAGTTTCCACTGTTATCAGGAAAAAATGCAAGTAGTGTGCTAATAGCTTCCACACTACACACAAACACAGATACGCGCCTAATCGTGGACATTTATTTAGGTTAACATTACAGTGAGCAGCTGTGTGAAGTTGCTGGTACATACATGTTTCAATTTCAAATGATAAGCCATATTTGAGGTCGATGACTAATAGGCGAAAGGTTGGATTTCCTGACCGATATACTGTAATGACCTACGATATGTCCATGAAGGACAGTTTTTTTTTATTTCTGTGACTAAAGCCCGATTCTGACGGTAATTGTTTCTCATATGGACGTCTGTAAAAATAAACAATCACCACAGTGATAAAACTCATGGATTCGGATGGTGATTTATTCACTGTGGAGGAGTGAGTTCTTTGATCCTACGAACCCGGGAACAAGCTGCTCACGTAGCCAGTCACATGACTGTCTGCTGTAAATAAAATTAATTTTATTTACAAGTTTATTCTTATTGTGTAAAATGTATTTTAAAATACTTATGTAAAATGTATTCTTATTATTCCAAGCATATTTTATAATATATAATCCTATTTATTATTTGATTATTTAAATCTCCTGTTTAAAAAAATAGGAAAATAGATGCGCTATATTTGTATACAATTATACGCGATATAGTTATGTATTTATCTGTTTATAATACACATTTTAAAATTGTATTGCATACCTGCTGCTGCCATAATAAAGACCCATTTCGAATGTTTGTGCTTTTGTTCTCTTTCTGCTCCCAGTCGCTGTGGTGGAGCAGTATTGTTTTAAGTATTTCAGAAATAAACATATTTATAAACACACCGAAGTACAACAGTTACCTTACGGTGTTCAGGAGTGCTCAAAAAGGGTATAAAAACACTGAATTTTGAATAGATTTATTCTTGTAAACTCAGAGATGTGGATTTGGACGGCAATTAAATTACCACACGACCTTGGTGTTTGTCAAAAAACAGTAGGTAATTCAGCCGGGGATTTTTACGGGGGTGGTGAGAGAAAAACACAGACATCCTGGATTCGGACGGCAATAAAATCACCAACTACCCCCTGTAAATCACTTACGTCCCCATGAGAAACAATTACCGTCCGAATAGGGCTTAAGCGACTAATAAAATTTTGGTCAACTAAAGCCCAAAGTATACTTCGGTTTTTACGTGTAGCTATGTGAGAATATTACATGCATACTGAACGTGAACCATCTGATTTGTACTTGCAGGTTACACATGTGAATTTGTTTTGCACTAATCAGTTGTTCCACGAGGTGGCAACAAATTTCGTCACCAGTAGAAAACGAAACTAAAGAGATGGAACAACAACAAAAAACAGCAGAGAATGCAACAACAACAGACGCCCACATTGATTTGTGTGAGAGGGATATGAGAGAGCCACAACTTAAGTTTAAAAGAATACAGAGAATTTTATCGGTTATAACTTCTGGAGAAATATAGTGCAGACAATGGACAAAGATGAAACTTCCTAGTGCACGTGTCGACTGCCTGTGTTCGCACATACTATCAAATGGAGTATACTTTTTGAAAGGCTACGCATTCGACTGTACACATATGCTAACGTAAACGTACAAAAACAAGGTATACTTTGGGCTTTAGCCTCTTTTTGTCAACTAACATTTGGTTGACTATTTGGGGGCCAGCTCTAGTATTATTAAAGAAATGATCTGAAAGAAGAAATATTTAGCAAGCTAAATATCTGCACAACAGAGTTTTGCAGTGTGAAATGTGTTTTGACTGGAAATGACATCAGCGATGACCTACACCCAATGAGAGAGAAAGATATAGGGCAAGAGAAATTTCAGAGAAACAGCGATCTGATGACTTTGAAAACCATGTAGTGTAAACCCAGCATTAGCGAATGCTAAAATAAAAAAATAAAAAATAAAAACTTGTAGAGTATCACTGCACCAAGTACCATCATATGGATAAGCATACATTTTCACTGGTATTGGCATAAAATATGCAGAAATGCATTTCCTACACTCTCAAACCATATGAAACACTCATGCCTCCAGCTGTCAGGTGCACAGTTTTTCTTCATACCAAGACAACAGTGCCACTTCAGCCTCTACAGCCTTACTATATATAATTAGCTCTCTCAGTCGTGTGACACATAATTCAATAAATTGTTAATAGCAGCTTCTCAGAGGCTGCAGGGGACTTTCACGCAGCAAGGTAGGTGTTTCGGACTGAAACCATGGACACTCACTGTAATGAGAGGGGTCAAGCGTTAGACGTGGTAGCTAGTGATTACAGAGGCGGCTTTGAAATGCTATCAGCTTTTCCTGCTAACTGACACAATCCGATTGGCTGAAGAGGATTTAACACAGATGGAGGGGACCAAAGTGCAAAAGATTAAGAATACCAAATATCTGATACAACAGAGGCAACGTCAAGCAGCTTTTTGATAGATGTACGAAATCGTATATATGCAAATTGATTTAGCTGTCCTGACTGTACAAAGCTACATGGTTAGTTGCATTTGTCCTGTTGTCTGGGATCAGAACCGACCAGCAAGCCATTTCTGGGCAATGACCCACTATTTGAGATCCACCATTATAAATCACACTCAGAAACACCTTTTAATACTGTGCTGATAACAATCGCTTCTCGAGATCTTTGCAGATACTCTAATATGTTTATATTATCTGAAATAGCCACACTAGTGTTCAAGTGCTCTATCTGAACAGAGCTGCCAATTGCCGTCAGGCTAGGAGGACAAAGTAATGAAACCACAGGCTCGAAGTGACTGACGATAAGATCTCCACTGAGTGGGCATGCTCGAAAAGGAAAGAAACGCTTTATTCCTTTTCTTTTCCTCCCTCAAGTTAGAAGCAATTACGTTTTCTTAATGGGTTGTTGATGAAATTCTCTTTGATAATGAAAGTAAAAATAATGTAAAACACAGTTAATGTACGGTACTCTGTACACTGGTGCCAGACTGCTTTTGACAGGCTTACAGTTAGCAGATGTCCCGCAAGCTGCGTACATCACCCACATACGCTGAAGAATGAGTCAGAGATGTTCGTGTCCCCTAAGGCGGGGGGAGACAGTCAGAGGTGTCTGATATCCAGATACCCCCACACACAACTCCATGATGACTAGTGGTATAGTGACCGGCTTGTGTTAAAACTCCTGGTGAGAGACATGTGTCTAATAAACCTCACCGCTCTAAATATATGCATCCACAGAAATATGAGCAATCGGCTGAGAAATAAAGCACTAGTATTAGACATCATAATAAATAATAAAAATCATGGATATCCTGATAATTCTGGCCATCACTGATAAGATGATACATATTTTCATTTTATGACTGATAATCCACAACAGGCAGATTCAAATTGTATACAATTTTGCATAAATACTACTACTATAGTATTTTGCATCCTTTTAAATGCTATAAAGGAATTAAGGCAGCACAACATTATAATATACAGTATGGAAAAATGGATATACATTTTGAGATTTGTTGTTATATTATTAGAGTTTTAAAGATTAATTAAAAGTAATTGAATGTAAAAATGGAGGAAATTAATATACAAAATTAAATATCCAATATCAGTTGATACCAATAAATAAATAAATTAGTGCTGTCAAATGATTAATTGTGATTAATCACATCCAAAATAAAAGTTTGTATTCATATAATATGTGAGTGTACTGTGTATATTTATTATGTATATATAAATACACACACACGTATATATTTTAAAAAATATTTATATAAATATGTTTATAACATTTATATTATATATAAATATAAATATTTATATATAATATAAATGTTATAAACATATATTTATATAAATATTTTTTAAAAATATTTTACATTTAAATCTAAAAAGGTTTTATATTTTTTTCTTAAACATATATATGTGCATGTATGTATGTATGTATGTATGTATGTATGTATGTGTGTGTATATATATATATATATATATATATATATATATATATATATATTAGGGCTGTCAAACGATTAATCGCGATTAATCGCATCCAAAATAAAAGTTTGTGTTTACACAATATATGTGTGTCTTCTGTATATATTTATTTTGTATATATAAAGACACACGCATACAGTATATATTTTGAAAAATATTTATATGTATTTAAAAGTTTATATTTATATTCATATAATTTTTATTATATAAAAATATATTTAATATATAAATATAACATATTTTTCTTAAATATATACATGCAAATGTGTTTGTATTTATATATACATAATAAATACACACAGTATACACACACATATATTATGTAAACAAAAACTTTTATTTTGGATGCGATTAATCGCGATTAATCGTTTGACAGCACTAATATATATATATATATATATATATATATATATATATATATATATATATACACACACACACACACACACACACACACACAAAAGATATACACAGCATATATTATGCAAACACAAACTCCACTAATCAACATTTTGGATATGATTAATAGCAATTAATTGCCTGATAGCCATAAAATAAATAAATAAATAAATGAATGAATGAATGAATGAATAGTACTTCTATAGTACTACATTATTAATATTTTGTATCGACTTTTACTTTACATTTTACATTTTCATTTTTTAATTTTAGTTTAAGTATTAGCAATTTTGTCATGTGCTCTTGTCATTATTTTTATTTTTTGTACACATTTCTGTTTAGGTTTCATTTATTTTTATTTCAGTTTTAGTTCTATTTTTAGTACTTTTTTCAGATAGTTGCCAAGGCAATATTTCTCATTTTTTAATTAATAATTTTGTTTATATTATTAATCTAATATATATATATATATATATATATATATATATATATATATACACAGTACAGGTCAAAAGTTTGGAAACATTACTATTTGTAATGTTTTTGAAAGAAGTCTCTTCTGCTCATCAAGCCTTTCATTTATTTGATCAAAAATACAGAAGAAAAACAGTAATCTTGCAAAATGTTATTACAATATAACATAATGGTTTCTGTTTTAATATACTTTAAAATATAATTTATTTCTGTGATTCAAAGCTGAATTTCCATCAGCCATTACTCCAGTCTAAAGTGTCACATGATCCTTCAGAAATCATTCTAATATGCTGATTTATTATCAGTGCTGGAAACTGTTGAGCTGCTTAATATTTTTTTGGAACCTGTGATATTTTTTTCAGGATTCTTTGATGAATAAAAAGTTAAAAAGAAGGGCATTTATTTAAAACAGAAATCTTTTCTACCAATATACACTACTGTTCAAAAGGTTGGGGTCAGTAAATTTTATTCTTTCTTTTATTGAAAGAAATTAAAACTTTTATTCAGCAAAGATGTGTTAAATTGATAAGAAGTGATAGCAAAGATTTATATTGTTAGAAAAGATTTCTATTTTGAATAAATGCTGTTCTTTTTAATCTTTTATTCATCAAAGAATCCTGAAAAAAGTATCGCAGTTTCCAAAAAAATATTTGGCAGCACAACTGTTTCCAACATTGATAATTCTAATAATAAATCAGCATATTAGAATGATTTCTGAAGGATCATGTGACACTTTAGACTGGAGTAATGGCTGATGGAAATTCAGCTTTGAATCACAGAAATAAATTATATTTTAAAGTATATTAAAACAGAAACCATTATGTTATATTGTAATAACATTTTGCAAGATTACTGTTTTTCTTCTGTATTTTTGATCAAATAAATGCAGGCTTGATGAGCAGAAGAGACTTCTTTCAAAAACATTACAAATAGTAATGTTTCCAAACTTTTGACCTGTACTGTATATATAATTCAGCATTATTTCAATTACCAAAAAATTTTTTTTAATAGTGCTGGCCAACGGCTAATCGCGATTAAATAAAAGAGTATGTGTACATATGTGTGTGTATATATATACATAACATTTTTCTTAAATACATATACATATATATATATATATATACACACACACATACATGTGTGTGCATTTATTTATATATATATATATATATATATTATATATATATATATATATATTTAAGAAAAATGTTATGTTTATATATTAAATATATTTAATATAATATAAATTATATGAATATAAATATATACATGTAAATATTTTCAAAATATATACTGTATGTGTGTGTGTGCCTTTATATATACATAATATAGTAGTCAACATTTGAAGTGGATCAAAACCTTTCATCAAAGTTATACATGAATTTTGAACAATACCTGTTCTTGATTAAGGACAACTTTGATTAACTTTTTTGATCCACTTCAAATGTTGACTACTGTAAATATACACAGTTCACACAGGTATATTATATAAACAAACAAACAAACAAAAAAAACTTTTATTTTGGATAAAAATGTTACCCAGCACTAATTTTTAATAGTTATTTATAACTAAAACAACCCTGATCAATATATTGTGCAACCCTAAAATAAAAATAAACGTTAAATGACATGGGAAGTTGTTGTGATGCTTTTTCAAGGTCTATTTCTGAAGTTATGAAGTAAACCTGATTGGTTGGTTAGTTAGCCAAAAATACTAATTTAATGAGCTTCCAAAAATGAGCACCTCACGTAATCTTAAATAGTGAAAATATAAGAATTCTGTCTAGCTAACTCCTCAACCATCAATGCTTCATACTACATATGCTGTAGAAGAAACAAAGGGCAAAAATCAATCAACGGTCCAATCAAAAACGCATCTGTTACTGTTCAAACAAGGGTCAAATCATGAAACAGGCTCGGCTTGTTTAATATTAATGAATGACTCATAAAGGCGAGCCACAATCAGCTACTTTAACCTAGTTAAGTTTTACTAATTAGAGCCACACAAACAGTTCAACATGAATGTAGCATAACCAGCTTCTGGAAGCCCCTGCGCTTTAAGCAGGTCACAGCTGGTGCAGTGAACAGGGCATAGCCCACGACAGGACCGGGGAGGCACTGATATGGAGCATTAATTATTTACAGCAGTAGGGAAGGAGAGGGCCAGTCAGCCAGGCAGACTCTGAACAGCCTGCTGCTGTTCCACGCTCAACATGAGCCATGTCAGACCTCCACTAATCAACAGCACTGCGGAGGCATAGAGAGATAATGAGGAACACTGACACATTTCTCAATCATTCACTCCCATTAGCAGCTCTAGAGTATGTTAAAGATGCAGATGATAAGTGTTAGTGGACAACCAATCAGAGGCATTTACTGGTGGGTGGAATGTTGGGGGCGGATCTAAACTCATGCCCCACCCCTAAACCATCTCTATGCAATGTAATAGACCTTAGTAGAGTAGATGGCCTAGATAATTTGATGTGAACGGAAATTAGGCTATCAATTATCCAGCCAGTTTAACATTAAACATTTATTGGTTTCTCAGCTGAACGATTGACAACAAGGTGGGTCACTGATAAATGAGTGTCCAGAATAAATAAAAAGAGTTAAATATACTTTGAAACACGTGCCATATTCTTAGAAATGTGCTTCTTGGATTCATGTTGATTTAAAAAAAAAAAAAAACACATTTCCAAGAAAGTTCTACAAAAATCTAAAATCTCATGTGGTGTAAAGACAAAAATATCAAATAATATTTTGAAAAAATATCAAATAATATTTTCCTGGGAGTTCATTACTTTTGACATAGTGACGTATAGTCATGAGGGTTAACAGGGGTCCTTCTCTACAGCGATTTTATGATGCTTATTTCCTTGCCTGTATGGAAAAGAGCAGTGTAAACATTCATCAGAATGTCTCACGTTTTTGAAAAAAACATTATATCCTTAAAGATTAGTTCACTGAAAATGAAAATTGTCTTGGACTTTTTGAACTGTCAAAGTGGAAGCTCATAAAGAGAATATCCATATAAAAAACATCCATATGAATCCATATGAATTGAGCGGATTAATCCAAGACTTCTGAAGAGACACAATCGCTTTACATGATGAACAGATTTAATCTAGACTTTTACTGACACAAAAACATTGATCAAATGGACATACATGGAGCACATCAATTACGGTAAATAGAAGCTCAAATGTGCTTGATTGATGCACAATAACCAATGAGGTTTGTTCTTGTGCGTCAAGCAAGTACTGCTGCGTTTACCATATTTTATTCTTATGGAACAGGAACGACGTGAGAGTGAGTAAATTTTGATATTTTTGGATGAACCGTCCCTTTAACCATCTACTCTCAAGCCAAGTCAGCAAGAGAGTTCAAAGAGTTCCTACACCTCATCATTTTCTATGCATTTTCTAATCAAGACATGCATCTCAATTGTGCACCAACTCCTCTTTTTGAAGTACTACATTCTCTTGAGGAAAGACAGAGACCTCCATTTCTTGCCATAAACAGATGTGCCAGCCTGTAACACTCAACAAAGGAGGAGGAAAAGAGAATGAGGCAGCGCAGAGAACTTCCACTCTCCAGCATACAGAGCGCTGACAGCCTCCTGTTCTCTCCTCCAGCGATACCATTTAAAGTCTGCAGGGATGACTCCCTACTGGAAAGCTTTGCTGCCATCAACACAACTGAGAAGAGACTCTCTATCTGGGACAGTTGGAGGGTTATAGGGAGTTTTGTTTGTTTGTGATTCAACAGAACTAAAAATACCATGTTTGATCACTGACACCAAATGAACATCTAAAGACTCGTGTTCAGGAGGGTTTACTCATCCAAACAGAAAAGAAATCGCAGTCGATCGCTTCAGTCCCCGAAGGCAATAACAACAGGGATAAAATTTAAACTGCAGCACCAGCATGTGCTGTGTTTCCGGTTTTGACAACCAGCGTCTCAACCGGGCTTCTAAACTAGCTTGACTTTATCAAAAGTGCTGTGTAGTTCGCCCTGCTTCACCAGCAAAAACTTCAATGCCTATGCTAGGTTTTCAGTTAGACGAGCACCAAAACAGCACTAACTAGATTTTTTTTTTTAAGCATGGTAAGTTTTAACCCTTATATTGTGGATCAGTTGATAATTGAGGCGTCAGAAATACCGATTAATCTATGACTTTTTTTCTTCACGTTGAATTTTTCGCATTTTGGGTCATGAACATGCTTGCAAATGGTTTAATTTACATTTTTATAGTTAAAAACAGTGTTTTATGGTTACCATTTTTTTGGTAACACTTTACAATAAGGTGTCATCTGTTAACATTTGTTAATGTATTAACCAACATGAATGAACAATGAACAATACATTTATTACACTATTTATTAATCTTTGTTAATGTTAGTTAAAAATACAGTTGTTCATTGTTTGTCCATGTTAGTTAACTAATGTTAGCAAACAACTTGTGATTTAATAACGCATTAGTAAATGCTGAAATTAAAATGAACTAAGATTAATAAATGCTGTAGAAGTGTTGTTCATTTTTAGTTCATGTTAACTAATGTAGTTAATTAATGATAACTAATGAACCTTATTGTAAAGTGTTACCCTTTTTTATGTATTTTAAATCAGTTTCTCAACTAATCTCTGAAGGTATTTCCATTTACAGTTATGCATTTGGCAGACACTTTTATCCAAAGAAATATACATTATCAATTCATGCATGTTCATTTTGATGGGAATTGAACCCATGATCTTGTCGTTGCAAAAAATAGTTACAATACTGTTTATAATTTTCATATTTTGTGAAATAAGTTACAAATAGTTGTTATATACAATTTTAAAAATCATATGTTCTCATGTTTATTTTTTAATGTGTGAGAGGTATTAATATTCTAAGTTTATTCTTTTACACATTTTTTTTTTTTTTATAGTGAATTGTTTTAAATCCAGTAAGGGTCAATTGGACCTGCACCATAAAAACTGTACCCAGAATTTGAACCTAATACAATTTGAAAGACAACATTAGAAAGTTGAAACTCACTTTACTAATAAACCAAATTTAATTTAACAATGATGATGAAATATTTAAAGATATTTTTAAAGGAAAGGTGACATTTTATGCTTTGAAAAGTAGCTTAAGGTAAATACATTCAAATTTTACTTCTAAGCAGTAGAAAAACTGCTCAAAGTTTATTTCATACAATTTATGATACACATTATGCATTCATAATGCTAAATAGCTTAAACCACTGACAGACATTCTGAGTTTAAAGCTGGGTATTATGCCAACAATGCTAACATAGTCTGTCAAAGCTGTGCTGAAACCACTGTCTACAGCTGTAATACAACATATAAATATGTGTGGAACTTTAACTGATTTGCCCCTTTCAATGGCTGTTTTTTAGCTGTTGTGTATGCTTGCATAATACATACAGCACTGGAGTATACTAAAATTTAGATGAACATAGCACAGCCTAAAAATGATTTCAGCTATAGCTGACAGAAAAAAAAAAGACCTTAAAACTGGGTCATGGCGATTCGCTGTATGTGATGCACTAAATAGGCATGCTGGACAACAGGTGTGATGGCAAACAATGCTAATATTATTTTGGACTTACTAAAAAGGAGTTCACAACCAGGCTAATTATCCTAAAGCCTAATTTTTTCTTGCAGACGCACACACCAAAACTGACACTTATCCCTCATGAGCAGAGGCATTCCTTGTTGGTGTAAAATTATCATTAGACGCATTGACGTGACTACAACACAAGCCTCACAAACCATGACATGCCAAAACCACCTAGTTACAATTTTAATGTCTACATGTTGGGGCCTGGAGTTCATGAGATTATCCAGTCATGCCTGGATCACATTAACCTGGACATTCTGTGGCTCCGATGATGAGTGTATATACAGATATACCTATACATATATTCTTGTATGTACCATCTTTGTGAAGTGAAGTAAACCTGTTTGGATTTACGTCACCACAAACCTGAGCAGAACTGCCTTTTAGAAGCAAGGAAATACACACATACACCAATACAAGTAATGATTCAAAAAATCTGTTGACTTTGCCCCACTGATGAAGTTGTCAGAGAGCCCTTGGTGTGCAGTACGCATCTGCTGATGGGTTGAATATCAGCAGAAGAGACAGCGCCTGCCTGACAGGAGACTGACAGTCTGGGTTCTTCAAAATGCAGAGACGACAACACTGGAATTGAAAGGAAGAACCAAAAATCTCCAGACTTTACGGTTTTAGCAGGCAGGAAGTAGAGCGCTCTACAGATCATTAGTATGAAATGTTCGTGTTCAGATCTCAAGCTGTGATTCTTCAGTGTAAGTTTGAACTGAACTCAAGCTCTGAATTCAAAGGGACAATTTTGAGATTTGATGGGCTAATGGCAAAGAAGAGTGTCCAAGACAAGGGAAAGAAACAATCCTTAAAAAACTAGTTTAAAACACATGTGCCAAGTACTTGTAAATGTAGTGTTTATAATCATGTTGGCTTTGAAAAACAATTTCTCAACAAAGGTTTAAATGCAAAGACTAAGAATGTTATTTGGTGTAACCAAGTTAAAACTAATAACATTTTCATTACAGCTTGAATACAGGTGAGTGCATTACACTTTTCAAAAATGAAATGTTTTTTTTTTTTTTAAATGTCATGAACTATTATTTTATAAATATCATTACATTTTTTTTGGAGTTGCACCACATGACATATCACAACCTAATTGCCATAAAAGGATCCCTGTTATAAAAGGATCCAATTACCTGTATTTTAATTGAAAAGGTTTTTCAAATATCTTAATGTTTCAAAATATATAAAAACATAAAAAGGAATTACAAATACACTATATTGCCAAAAGTATTGGGTCGACCCCTTCTAATGAACAGGTTTGACTACTTTAGTCATTTCCATGAGTATAAATCTTAATGTTTAAGCATATAATGATATTCTAGGGAATTTTGTGCTTCTAATTTTATAGCAAAAGTTTGGACAGGACCCTTTTCTATTCTAACATGACAATGCCTCTGTGTATAAGGCAAGGTTCAAAAAGAAAATTATTGATTCAGTCAGTGTGGAAGAACTTGACTGGTCTGCATAAAACCAAGTCCTAATCCCAGTTTAACACCTCTGGTGTGACTGTAAATGCAGACCTTGAGCCAAAAACTCATCACCAAAAACTACACATACATACATACATACATACATACATACATACATACATACATACATACATACATACATACATACATACATACATACATACATACATACATACATACATACATACATACATACATACATACATACATACATACATACATACATACATACGGTAGCTCACGGAGTACGGAGTCGTACTTAGAAAGCAAGGCGCTGCGGTTAGAGAGTCGGACTCGTAATCGAAAGGTTGTGAGTTCGAGTCTCGGGCTGGCAGGAATTGTAGATGAGGGGAGTGAATGTCCAGCGCTCTCTCCACCCTCAATACCACGACTGAGGTACCCTTGAGCAAGGCACCGAACCCCTAATTGTTCCCCGGGCGCTGGAGCAATGGCTGCCCACTGCTCTGGGTGTGTGTTCACGGTGTGTGTGTGTGCATTTGTTCACTACTCACTGTTGTGTGTGTACACTTGGATGGGTTAAACGCAGAGCACCAATTTCGAGTATGGGTCACCATACTTGACAATACGTCACGACTTTCACACACACACACATACATACATACAGAGACACACACACACACACACACACACACACAAACAAGTCTTCAGTGTCAAAACATGAATTTTACTTCTGAAATTAAAAAGATGCTCATCATAGAAGAGGTACATTCATTGAGTTTTCAAGTCACTGTATGTACGAAGTGCATTTTTGAAGTACTTGCAAAACATCTTAAAATGCAGAAGATACACAATAGTCTTGAGCCTCCAGCTCCAACTGTGGGACGGTTACTGTGGAAGGTTAACACTGCGCCTACCAAAAGACAGAGTTAAACTTGCCAAACAAAGCCCAACAGACATCTCAAGAGAGCAGCAGAGGAGGGAGAGTCAATCCATCATTCTCCTGGAGTAGACAAAGAGGCAGCTTGCACCAAAGCTTCATGTGCCATCCCTGTAATCTTGTGGCTTGAAAAGCTCAGAGGGATCGAGACTGGTGACACACCCTGTGCTTCTAGGGCCCTCAAACATGGTGAGGGCACCGCTTCTGCATCGGTCCAGGGGTCTTTGAAGGGTTTTTATAATGACTAGCCTTGCCATAAAGAACAATGTCCTTGCTTGACCCTTCTATACGGACCGGAGCGCGCTTCAGACCGAAGGGAATTTCATCATAATCATATGTTAAACCCCGCCACGTAAATCCAACCTTCGCGCTCATCTGATGGCACCGAGCCCGAATCCAGCTCGAAGGTGAAATGACTTAAATATCTGGATGGGGGGTGGTGGTTCACAAAGCCAAAATACACACGAGTGTGTGGAGCTGTTGCGCGCAACCCACAGCTATTACCCAACATTACTGATTACAGTGTGGAGAGATCCCTAAGGCCGATGGGGATCGTGGTTATGCAGAACAGATGGGCCTTTATTAGCAGCGAGTGTCTGAGGGAGATTTGCAGGAGATTCGGTGTTTACAGCCTCTTCAGCTGACGATAATGAGCCCGAAGACGAAACGTCAGCGAGTGAGAACGGGCAGAGACAGGAAGTGAAGGAAATGAAACCAATCAGTGCTGCTGGAGAATATGTGAAAGACTTGAAAACAGTCTAGCAAGGAAACGCCAAAAACAAGCGGCGGATGAGAAGGGGGGTGGGGATGGCCACGAGCTTACGACTGAGATAGAGAGAGAGGAGGAAGAAGAGGAGGAGGGGAGATCGACATTCTCTCCTCCCCAGAGCCACAGGCCTGGTCTCCAGCCACTGTCCCAGATGGCTTGACTGAAAGAGGGAAAGAGAGATGTTCCTGCCACTCATAAGCTCTACAATTACTGAGAACGTAATGGTCTTAAAGTACCAGCATCAAGCAGGCCCAAAAAGCCAACGTCCATTTACTGAAGCTGATCATATTCATGAATCTTTTAAACTGACAGTCACTTCAAGTTGCCACAGGGAGAGCGCTGTATAATAAACACATTAAGCGGATCTGGAGCAGCTCACGGGCATGGGGACGCTCGTGGCTGGAGACGAATGCATTTCCCTTATCTGTCCATCAGAAGTGTACTGTTTGCTCTAGCGTTGAGCCTGTCGGTACATTTCGAAACGCTGGGTTAACTGTATTCCCATAACTGAAAGTGTAACGGAGAGGGGGTTAAATGTCTGATGTGTATTGATGGGTTTTGGGTTACAAGAGGCACAGACGCAGTGAGAAAAATCAATAAACTTCTCTAGCGCATACTAGGTGGGAGGGTCCAAATTCTGCAGCTGACAAACCGAGCTCGGAAGATTAGATCGCCGACAAGCTTAAATATCACCTCCGGGTTTTGTCGAAAAATTCAGAACTTGTGTCCCAGCCTCTCGGAAATAATTAAAAGAAAGAGTTTATGGAACAAGGGTATTGTAAACATCTACCTCACATTGATGTTCTAATACAACAACTTAACCTACACGAAACAATACTGAACATTAGTGGGGCAAGATGTGTTTGCCACATCCAGAAGACTAAATGTTTTTAGAGGTTTCTTTAAATGCAAAGATCTACAAGTCCAAACTAGTTCAGGGAAGCATTTAGGTAATAAGTGCTGCAGAGATAACACATTTTTGTAAGGCAACCTGGAAGTTTGCATGACCCTGGATCCCTTGACAAGAATGCAGTAAGATTTTATCATTGGCTTTTGGATTATTATAGAAAAAAGGCTCAAAAGGTTTATGATTCATACATGTTTATCAAGGTAATTTTCACAGATTTTGAAGTACAGTCGACAGAAACAAAAAGCTAAAATTATATATGAACTACAGAGTAGCATGACTTCAAACTCCATCACAGTTGCTGAGGTGCTGACAGCTCTTTCAAATCTATAATTTGGAAACTTCATGTTATTGTAGTTTGCAAGAGCATTGAGTATAAGCACAACAAGGCTGTACAATCAGACAAGTGAGTAGATGAGTTTTCCTGTTTGGTGTCATAACATTTATTGTCCCTGACAACCTTTGTAGTCTCATTTAGCCACTTTTTAGCAACTGCATTTTTCAAGACGTTGAGTATTATGTCATAGAATAATTGTGAAAATATTTTGAGCTTGTGTTAACCACAAATTTCAGGCATATTGGTAAAACTTTAGTAAAGGGAACAATTCTCACTATTAACTAGCTGCTTATTAGCATGCCTATTATTAACATATTTGCTGTTTATTAGTACTTATAAAACATATTCTGCATGACCATAATCTACAGGCCGAATCCTACCCAATACCTAAACTTAACAACTACCTGACTAACTATTAAGAAGCAGCGAATTAGGAGTTTATTGAGGCAAACACAGTAGTTAATGGTTTGTTAATAGCGAGAATTGGACCTTAAAATAAAGTGTGACCGACATATTACTCCAACAAATATGCTAACTTGTTTTAGTGTTTTAGGACTAACTCCTGTAGGACAAAACAAAACAAAAAACTGACTAATTTTGATTAACAAATATCCAATATCACTGCTAATGCATACTGCATTGGAAAACATTCTCAACATCATTAGAGCTTCAGCATTAGAATTAACTGTCTACTGTTTGTTTTCTTTTTTAGATCAAAGCATAACATTTATTTCAGGCATATTTCACAAAAAATGCTAACTTGTTTTGGTGTTTTAGGACTCATTCCTGTAGGACAAAACAACAACAAAAAAACTAGCAAATATTGATTAAAAAAATATCACTGCTAATGCATACTGCATAGAAAAACACTTTCAACATTAGGGCTTTAGCTTTAGCATTAGCATTAACTGTCTACTGTTTGTTTTCTTCTTCAGGTCAACTACTGTAATGGTGCAGCAACAGTTTGAAAAGAATCTTGCAGAGCAAGTTACACCTTATAAACATGATTACAGCTAGTTGCCTGCATAATAACACATCCAGTTTAATAGCACAGACATTTGATGTTAATTCAATCACCTTATTCATGAATAAGGTTTATTTTTGTCACAGTAACAAGAATACACATCAAATATGTACTATGGGCTACATGCTATATTTGTGGGATGTACAGGATACACTCCTTTAAGGGCTATAGATGATTGGATGACGTAGTTAACTTGTATTAATATATGTATATATATACACACACACACATATACATACACATATACACACACACACACAGTATATATATATATATATATATATATATATATATATATATGTGAATCACAAAACCTGCTCGGAGCACATCTTGAGAAACGTGCGTATTATAGACACTTCCGATAGGCCTTAATATGAAAAAATACAGTCTGCAGTGGTTTGTAATAAAAACATAATAGCAATTATTTTTGACTGTTACATATTCTCACATGAAGTTAATGACACAAAAATAGTGTATGTGGTTCAACACCTCCAGATGAGAGAATGACAGAGATAGATAGATAGACAGATAGATAGATAGATAGATAGATAGATAGATAGATAGATAGATAGATAGATAGATAAACTATTAACCAACATACACTCATTCAAAGAACAATTATGATAACAACATTCTCAGATTTTTAAAGTATTAAAAAAAATACAATGACCAAAATGGATAAAAAAAATAGTTTTTAAATTTAAATATTTCAAATATTATTATTATTATTATACTCATTTATGGTAGCCTTAATTTTGCAGCATTAATTTCATTATATGATTCCAAGTTCATTGTGAAAAAATTTACTTCCTACAGAGTATGCGTATTAATCTCACAATAAGTGACAAGAACAAAACAGACAATTAAACTGTTAATCTTAATTAATTGGATGACAATTAACCGTCATCTGAAATTTCATGCTTGCATCAAAATGAAGCACTTTGGCTTGGTTTTTCTAAGGTGTATGCAACGGTCAGTTCATGGAGGAGGGGAGGAAGAGAGAGCCGTGTGCAAACAGCTTATCCTCACTGTCATCTGCTCCTAATGACAGCTGACAAACTACTAATGCAAATCCCATCTGAGCGGCTACAGTTGCCCCACCCCCAGCTTCCCTTGCCCTCCCCGTACAGGAAAATCCAGGCCCAACAACCCCTCCCACCCCACTACATACACAGCGAATGATCCATGCTCGAAAATTCCTCCTCTCTGACAGTCTGCTCACAGCGAGCGCTCTTCTTTTAAACCAAGACAATACCCTGCTCTTCAGTCACATGACAGCAGAGAGCAATGGTTCAAGCAGAGCAGGTGGCGACTGTGGCATCCACATGCAGGCAAACACATGCTCACTTGCGGCTGCTATTCTGAGTGCCACTTACTGGAGTTGTACAATCAAACTACAGAGTGAATCTATGAATGCATGTCAATAATATAAAGTAAAAATATAAATATTTAATGCTATTAACTGTAAAAATAGATTTAAAAATAGAAATATGTTTTAATACATTTGTATAAAACATGTAAATACAAAATATAAATATTATATATGTTACATATTTAAATATGTATTTTACATATTTTTACTGTAACACACATGGATATTGTGTATATACTTACATAATTTTTATTTACATAGATTTATTATTATTGCAATTTAAAATAACAGTTTTATATTTCTATATACTTTCAAATATAATTTAGAAGAAAAGCTGAATTTACTCGAGTCGTCAGTGTCACATGATCCTTCAGAAATTATTCTAATATGGTGATTTATAATCAATGTTGGAAACAGTTGTGCTGCTTAATATTTTTTGGAACCTGAGATACTTTTTTCAGGATTCTTTGATAAATAAAAAGTTAAAAAGAACAGTGTTTGTAGTTTAAATTTTGTGTTACAATATACACTATACTATTCAAAATTTTGGGGTCAGTAAATTTTTTCTTTCTTTTTTTTTTTTAAAGAAATTAATACGTTTATTCAGCAAGGATATGTTAAATTGATTCGCAGAAATAAATTATATTTTAAAGTATATTAAAATAGGAAACCAATATTATAAATTGCAATAATATTTCACAATATTACACTTTTTCCCTGTATTTTTGATTAAATAAATACAGCCTTAATGAGAATAGGAAAATCTTTTTTATAAATGGGAATCTCAACTACAGACCAAGTGCCAGAATATATAAAACATGGGATTTTGTTTAAAAAGAGAAAAAAAATTTCAAAATTTATAAATGTGGTACATTTACTTATGATTTAGCATTGCGGAGAGTAAAACAAGTAATAAACCTCCAAGTGTCTTCTTTCAAAAGATGCTACAATGTTTATTTGTGTATGTAATTTCTAGTGGTTTATTTCGCTAATTACAGTTTTTAATCAAAGTGATTATAAAGAGTTACTGACAAAAATCTATCCTAGTCCTAATTTGGCTGAGAGTCTGGGTCTCAAAGTTTAAAACCTCTGTTTTAGAGGAATAAAAGACAGAAGGAAAAATGGAAGTGATCAAGGAGAAAACAAGGTTCTTTTTTTGCTGCTCAAACCAAATACAGAGAGGAAATGATGTCACGCCTCCCACACAAACCACACCAACTCACACTTTCATTTGTTTCACAGTATATCACACAAGTGTTTTCTTCATCTTCTCACCATGCAGTTTCATAAACACACATTAGACCTTCAATGTCAGGAATTAACCAACAATTTGATAGGGGAAAGTGTGAGAGAAAGTGACTGTGTGTTCATCACAGTTTGCTAAGCTCACCTTGGCTTCAGTCCAGACTCAGCCTCAGGGCATTTCTGCAGCAGTGGGACCAGTGGAAATCTTTGGGCATTATTCACTTCTCTCAATCTGTGGAAGAGCAGAACCATCCAGTCAAGATCTCAACCAAAGCTCAACACAACCAATGCAATAGTACACGTCAAAACCTTATTAATATGAATTGATTTAGTGCAATTATATTGAGTTTTTTCCAAAAATGACGACACAGCGGCCATGCTTGTCAACAAAAACAAATATCAGGCCATTTTGAGCAACTATGCTACCATTATCAGGCCATTTTGAGATTTAATAAACAGGGCAAATTAATTAGAGTTAGAGCGCAATTCCATAAAAGCGCAGATGGGAGGAGAAAATTTTGTGTATAATTTACTGACAATGCGCACATTAAAGAACACAGACGCAGCCAGATCATTTCCATAATGACCAGCGCAATCTACCAACGCAAACTAGCGCCTGCTTTAAGACATGCTGTTTTGAGCGTTAAATAATGAGGCAAATACCAGTCATTTGACGAGCACAAATCGCTAAATCTTCACTGCACGTCTTTAGTAATTCCTGACTATTTTAACGCCAAAAGACGGTTTGTGCTGGCGCAAGCTGTCAGCAAATCTGGCCCTTGGTCGTTTAACAGAAGTAGTATTTCATTCATTTAAAAGCTCCAAAACTTACCAACAATTTCATCAAGAAAAACCAGGTCAAAAACATGTCCAAGGTCAGAATAAATAACTAAATAAATTTAGTAAAGAGAAATGGAGGCCTTTTTTGGAATGTAAATTTTTGTTGCCTTTTTTTGTTCTTGATTTACAATAACAATAATCCAGTAACAATAATGAGAACGGAGACTCTCACAATGCAAAAAATAAATATTGTTTGGTCTTAAAAATAATTTTAAAAAACTGTTTCCGCTTATTTTTTTTACTTCTGATTTTAGGGTAAAATACGACCTAGGCATATTCTTGATGAGCTTTGTGAGTTTTGCCCAGTCATATACATTTTTAAAGAGTTTTGAGCAAATAAGGTTTATGTTTTGAGGCAACATCGTCAACTGACCTGGAAGTAAACATTAAGGTTTGTATGACATCATTTCCCTGTGCATTTTATGAGAGCAGAGACCTGTCAGCTGTGAGCACAGCACTTGAGCTGTCCTCTATCAGAGAGCTATCAGCCAACCAAAGAGACAGCTGAGTATTCCCAGACCTGTCAGGAAGAGTGTGGCTATTCTTAATAACGACACCTTGCCGGCACCGGCTCCGAGAGGACCAACTGCACTCGGGTGATACCGAGAAGACCCACAGAGGTCAACGATTGGGTGGCATTCATGGCTTATGTCCTTGGGACCCATATGGAAAAGCCTTCGCTTATAAATTGTCCAAAAAGAAATAAGAACAGGTAATGGATATCAATTCTAATAGCAAGTGAATAGTTCACCTCCAAAATAAGATACTGTTCACAAGTGGTTGATAGTGGTTTGACATATGTGCACCATTTTTTGCTTTTTTTAATGAAAGAAGATAGATAGTTCTGCTGTAGTTAGTAAAAAAACAATGAGACCATCCAGAGCGGTCATGTTTTTCAGGCAATTAGCTTAAGTGAACTACCATATGAGAGCGATTCATCTCTGCAAACCTGTTGAAAAATGAAAAGTTGGATATAAGTTTTAATCGGCCATCTCCATCCTGGCCTTCTCAATAATGTCAAGGGGAAAGATCTAATTGATCCCACAATACTCTTTATACTCTTATACTGTCCATTAAAAAGTTCATGAAAGTTGAACGCCAAGTGAAGACATAAGGGACAGTTGAATCAGCACACATCGAGTGTGCTCAAGAGACAAAATGAGGAAAAAAATGAGGGAAAATATAACATTTGGCATTCCAGAGAAGAGAAAGTTTTGCAAAAATATAAAGTACTCAATCGTTTAAAAAAACCCATCTCTTATGCTAACCAAGGCTGCATTTATTTGATCAATATACACTGCTCAAAAAAATTAAAGGAACACTTTTTAAATCAGAATATAGCATCAAGTCAATTAAAATTCTGGGATATTGATCTGGTCAGTTAAGTAGCAGAGGGGGTTGTTAATCAGTTTCAGCTGCTTTGGTGTTAACGAAATTAATAACAGGAGCACTAGATGGGCAACAATGAGACGACCCCCAAAACAGGAATGGTTTTACAGGTAGAGGCCACTGACATTTTTTTCCCTACTCATCTTTTCTGACTGTTTTTCACTAGTTTTGCATTTGGCTAGGGTCACTGTCACTACTGGTAGCATGAGGCGATACCTGGACCCTACAGAGGTTGCACAGCAGTCCAACTCCTCCAGGATGGCACATCAATACGTGCCATTGCCAGAAGGTTTGCCGTGTCTCCCAGCACAGTCTCAAGAGCATGGAGGAGATTCCAGGAGACAGGCAGTTACTCTAGGAGAGCTGGACAGGGCTGTAGAAGGTCCTTATCCCATCAGCAGGAACGGTATCTGCTCCTTTGTGCAAGGAGGAACAGGATGAGCACTGCCAGAGCACTACAAAATGACCTCCAGCAGGCTGCTGGTGTGAATGTCTCTGACCAAACAGCCAGAAACAGACTTCATGAGGGTGGCCTGAGGGCCTGACGCCCTCTAGTGGGCCCTGTGCTCACTGCCCGGCATCGTGGAGCTTGATTGGCATTTGCCATTGAACACCAGAATTGGTAGGTCCGCCACTGGCACCCTGTGCTTTTCACAGATGAGAGCAGGTTCACCCTGAGCACATGTGACAGAAGTGAAAGGGTCTGGAGAAGCCGTGGAGAATGTTATGCTGCCTGTAACATCGTTTAGCATGACCGGTTTGGTGGTGGGTCAGTGGTGGTCTGGGGAGGCATATCCACGGAGGGACGCACAAACCTCTACAGGCTAGACAATGGCACCCTGACTGACATTAGGTATCGGGATGAAATCCTTGGACCCATTGTCAGACCCTACGCTGGTGCAGTGGGTCCTGGGTTGCTCCTGGTGGCCTCATGTGGCAAGAGTATGCAGGCAGTTCCTGGAGGATAAAGGAATTGATACCATTGAATGGCTACCACGCTCGCCTAACCTAAATCCAATAGAACACCTCTGGGACATTATGTTTCGGTCCATCTGACGGCGCCAGATTGCACCTTAGACTGTCCAGGAGCTCAGTGATGCCCTGGGTCCAGATCTGGGAGAAAATACCCCAGACTCCGTCGTCTCATTAGGAGCATGCACCGATGTTGACAGGCATGCACACAAGCACGTGGGGTCCATACAAACTACTGAGTAACATTTTGAGTTGCTGCAATGAAATTTCAGCAAAATGGACTAGCCTGCTGCATCATTTTTTCACTTTGATTTTTGGGGTGTCTTTTAATTCAGTTGATTGATAATTTTCATTTATCTTGGCATCCTTTCATTCCTAACACATTACCCAGTCCATATCAGTATAGATATCCAGCATGATATTTTTCCCCATTGAGATCTGATGTGTTTTCAAAGTGTTCCTTTAATTTTTTTGAGCAGTGTATAATTTAATATAGTTTAAAAAGTGATTTTTTTTACGGCAAAGCTTAATTTCCAGTGTCACATGATCCTTCAGAAATCATTCTAATATTCTGATTTGCAGCTTAGGCTACATTCTTTTTTATTATCAACACTTTCAGAAACCCAAACGGTGCCAGAATCTCCAAAATGGCATAAAGTAATCATCACAAACTTTACTGAGAGCCAATGAGAATGAATAGGCTCAACATCATTAGAAAGGGGAAAAATTGAAGGAAAAAAAAATAACAGGAAGAGAAGGAAAAAAAAATGACAATCATCATCAGGTTGGTAAAGATTTAATAGTGTTACACACGTCTTCAGGGCCTCTGGTTCCACAAGGGAATCGTTTCAAGCTTATTAGATAGTAACATGAAGTACGCCTTTTTAATTATGTTCAGCAAGTAATTAGTGGAAAAAAGGGTTTAAATCATCTCCCCGATCCCAGAATTAGCCACTGAGAAGAAAAAAAAATTACTTGCCGCAGTAAGTATCATTCAACAAAGTTGAAAGCGCATATAGAAACAGCCAGAATTCTCCCATTGTGAGCAAATGCATTTAAAGGGGTTGTTGACTTATGCAGAAGCTCTCCTGGGAGCTTGTGAACAAATACCTGAGGGGAGGGCCATCCGCAGCGCTGTCACATGATGTCATGTGCTGACCAGATATTGCTA
Source organism: Tor tambroides (assembly GCA_021397915.2). Taxonomy (NCBI): domain Eukaryota; kingdom Metazoa; phylum Chordata; class Actinopteri; order Cypriniformes; family Cyprinidae; genus Tor; species Tor tambroides. The sequence goes on along the minus strand of JAFVLL020029662.1, from coordinate 2,377 downwards.
CATGTAGTTTCACAGCAGCCGCCTTGCTACAACACCATGCGCACAGTGACAACAACACAAAGGGAGAACAAAAGACCTAGCACTGGGTTTCTGATGGGTACATTAAATAATAAGACAGGCAATCTGGGCAGGTGTTTCTATAAATAATCAGAAAAATAATAAATTCACTACATAGTTACACAAGCGTGTAAATGGCTTTAGCGATCTAAATGCGAAACAGAGAAATCATGTGGCCTGTGTAAAAAAAAAAAAAAAAAAGTACATTAAAATTAATCCAGCATATCCAAATCACTATTAATCTTAATTATATAGATAAAGACACATCAGATGCATTCTGAAAGACTTCATTTATCTTTTCACTGGTCAGGGGGAAGTTTACAAAAAAAAAGTCTTTTCTGAGGCCGGAGGAATTTCCCTCTGTTTCTTGTGTCACATGTTTGTTCTAGCCCACAGCAGATCTTAACCCGATTGGTCACTGTAGTTATGGGGTCCCTCAACCATGGTAAATCAGTCAAGCGGCTGATTCAGCTGTCAGATAGACACCAAAAAAGCTTTTTGTTTTTGTGGAAACGGCTTTCAAACACCAAAAAGTCACAAGCTTTTTATGATCGTAGCATTTCAACTGAAATCAAATGGTCACAACTGCAGATAAACTTCTAATCAGGTTTCATAACAGCTGCTCTTTACTATTCAATAAACACTCCACACCAAAGGGCCAGGAAGACCTGACAGCCTGGACACACACACACACGCACAGATAGCAGACCACACACCATGGATCTATTCCTAACGAACATGCTGTGATAGAGTGGGACGTCCTGCATTCCCTTCCCCTAGACCCTCTATCTCTCTCCATCTGCAGTCTGGGTCAAAAGTTCATGTCAGTGTTACGGTTGTGTGTGTAACACCACAGACCATATTCCCCGTCCTCTCAACCACTGGCCACTGTGAGGCTTAATACTACAACAGCAGAGAAATAATTGACTGAACATTTATTCTCCTTCATAATGTCACTTTAGAAACATTTCCCAATGGACATGAGTAAAGAGACATCTTGTATATGAATTAGAAACTGAGAGGACAGAACAAATCACAAGAAATCAAATTATTCTTTAGCTATCTTTTGAGATGTAGGCTGTACTACAAGAAAACATGGTAATTTGGGGATTCAAAACGTGCTAAAATGTGGGAAAGGATCTGTGCTGTTCCTGGTTGTGTGTAGCACCTAAAGCTCTGCACATCCTTCTAACAACCTCGAAGTTTAAAACCTGAAGTAACTGAAATTCAGTGCTGCTGTTGTTAACTAAAACTCATTTTTGGGAACTGAACTAAAGCTGAGATAAAATATAAATATTAGATTAAATACTAAAGTTGAATTAGCTGGATTTTACATTGAAGTACTAAAATGACTGAAAATAAAACTGAAATAAAAATTGATTAAAAAATTAAAAATTGATGACAAAATAAAAAAAAAGACAAAAGCAGATAACAAAATGACTAAAATTGAATTAAAATTAAAACAAATAAAAATTACAGCTATATAGAATTTTTTTAAATGACAAAATTAATAAAATGACAAAAAACACATAAAAAGACGAATTTAATTAAAATTAAAACTGAAATAAATTATAGCTATACAGAAATATTTTTAGATTAATGACAAAAAAAAAAAAAAAAAAAAAAAAAAAAAAAAAAAATTAAAGAATTAAATTGAAAACTGAAAATAAAGGGTGACTCAAAATATTAACAAAAACTAAAATAATATTTATAATTATACTAAAAAAACCGAGTTAATTTTAGACAAAGTTCACGACTGTTGTTTCAGATCATAACTACTGGAATATGTCACTCAAACTTAAATTTACATTTTACATTTATTCCATTAGCAAACTTCCGTCACAAATTAACACAGGCTTTGCAAAAGGACTGTTATTGAAGGATAGGACAGTTCATACTATATTGAACCCAAGAGCAAACCCAACACCCACAAGCTGTTACTCATTTCACATGAAGATGCTATTTACATAAAAGTCTTAAAGACACAGTACCAAAAAACTGAACGTTTACGGGGAAACGTTTACGGCACAAAAAACCCCAATAAAATAGCATGTGGACCTCAAGGAAGACATAAAACTAAAAAGAATGCTATTCATAAAATAATGCCACTCAAAAAAGTCCAGAAGTTCAGATTTTATTTTTAAAACCCTACAGCGCCTCATACTTTTGAAAAGTCTCACGTATTCAGTCAAGTTCACTTAGCAGCTCTTTGACTAGATGTGAGTGGGATTGTCTAAACCCTGTGTTTGAGGGTAAGTGATCCTGCTCTCTCCCCCATGATCCTCTCTGTTTCCTCCTGGCCTGAAGCAGGTGCAAGTCA